>JAVKPL010005610.1:97500-107579 GCA_032173675.1 Gastrolobium villosum
CTCTTGAGGTCCCTGGATAAATACTCCAAACAAAGGACAAAGAGGTAGGGTGAGAGTGGATCCCCTTGCCTTAGCCCTCGGTGGACTTTAAAATGACCATGTATGGAGCCGTAACACATTCCATAATCCACTTGCAGAACTGAGTGGGGAAGCCCACTGCATTAAGCATCCATTGTAGAAAGTCCCAAGAAACTGAGTCATAAGCTTTGTGCAAATCAATTTTAAGCAAGCACCTAGGAGATATTCTCTTGCGAGCATATTTACGAAGGAGCTCGTGAACAAGGAAGATGTTATCAATCATGTTCCTTTTCTTGATAAAAGCGGACTGGGCTTCATTAACAATATCTTCAAGAACAGGGGCAATTCTGTTGGCAAGAAGCTTAGCAATAATTTTATACAGAACATTACAGCAGGCAATAGGACGGTATTGACTCACTTGGGCAGCACTATCGCATTTGGGAATGAGGGCCAAAAGTGCATGATTTACTTGCTTAAGCAGCTTGCCTGTTAGAAAGAATTCATTTATAGCTTCATATATATCATCCCCTATAATATTCCAAGCTTTTTTGAAGAAAAAAGCATTGAATCCATCTGGACCAGGGGATTTGTTGCTGTCCATTTGAGCAATAATATTCCAAACATCTTGTTTGGAAACTGGAACCAGCAGATATTCAAAGAATGAAGGATTCACTCTAGGACCAGCATCACAAACGGACATGACAGGTGGTTCTGATTGTGCATGAGTGCCTAGAATATTCCTGAAGTGATCAACAAATTCATTGCCAATCTCAGTCTGGGAAGTGGAAAATTGGCCATTAGCTTTCTAAATAACGGCAATGAATCTTCTATTTCTATTCCTCTTATCAAAGAGTGAAAAAAGCTAGAGCACCTGTCAGCTTGCACAAGGTATTTGTTTTTGACAAGCTGGGCTAGTGTTCTTGTTTCTGCTTTCCTCAATTGGATGGTGATGCCCCTGCTGAGATTCACTTGACCCAATTGGATGGCATCTTGCGGATTGAGCTGATTCATTTTTCCTCTTTTAGAAACTTTTTTAATTAAAATAAAATTATTTTAAAATAGTTTTGAATTTATTTTAATTAAAAACGTTATTAATTTCTTTTTGTGAAAAAATGGTGAAGCTTTTATATCAGTTCACCTTTTCAATGCAATTAAATCCCACTACATTCTCCTTGGAAAATGTTTGGCACATGCATCTATATATATTGTTAAACATTTTAAAATTGTAAAATATGAAACAAATAAAAAAATGTTTTAAAACATTCATGTAAGATTTTAATGATGATTTCTAAATTTGAATTAAGAGGCTTTTTTCAAATTCAAACTAATCATGATTTCTACATTGGAAAGATCAGCTCTTTTAAAACAAGTTATGATTTCGATTTAAAATTTTAAAATATGATTTCAATTTCGTTTTTTAAATTTCATTTTTTACATATTTCAAAAAAATGTGGTAAAAGTAAAAAGAAAATATAAACACAATTTTTATAAATTTGGACTGTGTTATTACAACGCTTGCATCATTTTTTCATTTTGGTATAGGCATCATTATATATGTGTGTCTATAGATATATATATATATATATATATATATATATATATATATATATATATATATATATATATATATGAAATAAGATCAACTTACATCATTGTAATCACATATCTCTAGCGGAAAAAATAGTATTTTTTTTGTAACGCCCTCCCTTGTATGCATCCAAGAGAGTCGTTTGCTAAGCGGAATTAGAGTCGTTACGTCACATAAGCTAACAAAGATTCTTATTCTATGTACAAATCCGTAGGACATTTAGAAGTTCTTATCACATCTGTTTGGACGATAAAAAATGTTTCAAGTGATTTAGAAAGAGCACGTTTGGGGCTTCGCGTGCATATAAAATATTAGTAAATCAGAGTTCGTTTGCTCATAAAAACACCACCCGTAAGGTGCACTTGTAAAAATTTCAGCACTTAAATTCTTTTCACAAACGTTTTCCAAAATAGCCGCTGTTCATAAAAGTTCAAGCTAAAATAAAGATGATAAAGTCTACAGTCATCCAAGAGTACCAAAATATTAAACATTACAGTCATCCAATCAATCAAACAGCAACAGTGATAATCCATGCATCAGCAAGCAACAGCAAAACATCACTCCTTCAAATGCTTTTACGTCCTCCTGCCATTTTGGAAAAATAGCAGCCCCAAAGGGGTGAGAATAATCCCAGTAGTGTGGCAACAAAACCAGTAATATAACAGTATTAACTAGGCACAAAATCATAAACAGTCACTTCAACATATCCTTGTTCCTTTTCCTTTTTCCTTTTCATCATATTCATATATATAGCGCATATAACGCCTTTCCTTTTCATCATATTCATATATTGCGTATATAACGCATTTCCTTTGCGCTTTTAGCACCGTCGTGCGCGCACTTCACAGTGGAATCAAATATCCCTTGGCACCTGAGCTCCATGTGGATTCCAACTGTGGGCCTATGCGGACTGATGCCAAGTGTCCCATACCCCGGTACCTTGGGGATGCCTATATGATGCTTGCTCAAACACATGGTCCTGTACATAACTATTCTAAAACAAGGCCTATATGATCTTGATACATGCATGTCATGCTATGCTTTCACACACAAAGCGTAAAAATGCGGTATGATGTAAGGTGCATGCTTATATACCTTTCATATAGCCATCACGGCACATATACTTTTCATATGCGTTATGCTGCCACATAACGTCTTTACCTCATAATCATATAGCCATCACGGCACATTTTTGGCAGTTTCCTTTCATCATAATGGAACATAATATTTTTACGGAATATGGAGCATCATGTCACAATTTTATACCAGTAGTCAATAGTCACATTAGGTAATATCGCCTGACACTTACCTTGTGTGCCTTAAACAATACCAAACAGCAGTGAAGTATCTCACTTCTTAAGCACACCTAAATCAATTACAACCAATCATTTACAGCGGCGATTTACAGCAGAAACAGTGAGCATACAGCAGCGTTTTACAGTGGAAAACAGTGAGCATACAGCAGTGTTTTACAGCAGAGAAACAGTGAGCATACAGCAGTGTTTTACAGCAGAGAAACAGTGAGCATACAACAGTGTTTTACAGCAGAAAACAGTGACGTTTGTTCTTAAAACAGTGAGCAGAAACAATGACTTTTTCCTTAAAAACAGTGGGCAGAAACAGTGACGTTTTACTTAAAAACAGTGGACAGAAACAGTGACGTTTTACAGCAGAAAAACAGTAACACCTTACAGCAGAAACAATGACCATTTTAAAACAGAAACAGTGACATTTTGGACCTCAAAACAGTGGCAGAACAGTGGCTTTAGACAGTGGCAGAAACAGTGGCATTTGAATGTTAAAACAGTGACATAGTCAATGGCATTTGAACCTCAAAACAGTGGCATAAGTAGTGTTATTTGTGCATCAAAACAGTGGCATGAATGGTTGCATTTGAACATGAAACAGTGACATAGGTAGAGGTATTTGCACATCAAAAACAGTGGCAAAGTGAGTGGTTTTGAACATTAAAACAGTGGCATGAATGATACATTTGAACATCCAAAACAGTGATATAAATCATGATTTTTAGACATTAAAACAGTGGCATAAAGGGTAGTGTTTGGACATCAAGATGATGGTTATTTTATGCAAAAACAGTGGCTCCTTAAGTACTAAAACAGTGAGTATTTTTGGTGCAAAACAGTGACATATGTGACATCAAAACAGTGAGCATTTTATGCAGAAACAGTGGCACATAATGGACTAAAACAGTGAGTGTTTTTATGCAGAAACAGTGGCACATAATGGACTAAAACAGTGAGTGTTTTTATGCAGAAACAGTGGCACATAATGGACTAAAACAGTGAGTGTTTTTATGCAGAAACAGTGGCACATAATGGACTAAAACAGTGAGTGTTTTTATGCAGAAACAGTGGCATGTGATGCACTAAAACAGTGAGCATTTTATACAAAACAGTGGCATCAAAATGGTGAGTTTGTCCAACCGAAACAGTGGCATTCTTAGCCTCAAAACAGTGGCACCTTCATATGGAAACAGTGGCATATTTCTCCTCAAAACAGTGGCATACTCATACAAGAAAACAGTGGCATGAACTTAAACATAACCATGAGACTTTCATTCTATAACTCATGCATACAAGTCATCATAAAATAGCTCCATACTTATACTTTAACCATGCTCAATCAAGAATCCAAAGCAAAACATATTCAAGGAGACATTCAAGCACACACATGATTACACACCATGAAAGAGGTCTAAGTTCAAGGCTTACCTCTTGTAGCACACACTTCTTGCTCACACACCACACCTTTCTAGCTCTACTTCACAACAAGTCCCCACTTCCTAGGATGTTCTATGCGCATAAATGGTGAGGAGGAACAAACTTGGACAGCTTCAAGGTTGAGGACAAGGCTGGACAGTGAGGGAAGGTGGGGAGGAAACTTACACTTGCTTGGTGTACTTGAGTCACGGTTTTGAGAGGTGAGGGAAGGTAAGCGACCAAGGTTTTTCTTTCTCCAAGAGGCTTGTAGTCACGGCTAGAGAGGGAGGAAATGAGGAAGGAACTTGGCTGCACTTGTGCAAGGTGAGGAAGGCCTCTTGTGCGCACAATTAAAGGGAGAAGAGAGGAGGTTGCAATGATGCAACATTATGGCAGAAATCTGGTTGCTTGTAGCAGTGGGACTGCACAATAGGTTTGAACAAGCAAGAGTTTGCTTCTAATATACACAATGCACATGCAAAGAGGTGAGGGAAAGGTTCAGATCTGTATAAGTGCTAACAAGTCAGAATTTTAAACACCAACAAGCAAGCTATGCGCACAAGATGGAGTGGAAAGGAGGTGCATCATGAGCACATGCTAGGAGGTTCACCAAGTCAACAAGCAAGACAGCTTTGTGGCAGCCTAAAATCTGAATGGGATGCAGCCTTTGTGCGCACATGATGGGGAAGATTGCAGCCCCAAAATCCTTCTTTTGATGCATGTGGAAGCAAGGACAGATTTGGCTCATGATGGACTGCCAAAAGCATGCAAAAATCTGCACAATTCAGCCTCATGATGGAAGGTGTAAGGTGGTTCTCCAAGTCAACACTCAATGCAGATTTTATGTCATAAAAATCTGCTCCAAGACACCTCCATGTGCGCCTAAAAGAAGGAGAATGCAGCCCAAAATAGTGCTAAGGTGTACATGTGTCTTTCATGCAATGAAGTTGAATCCAAATGATGCACAAGCTAGGTGTGAGGTGGCGGTCATGAAGGGAAAGGTTGGCAGATTTTTTTCTAATTGTTTTCTACCCTCATTAGCGCATGAAATAGGTGGGAAAGAATACATCTTGCCAAGTGGGAATTCCTTGCTACACAAGACAACCTTGTTGGACAAGGCTTAGGGAATTATGTGTGGATTTAATTTGGGCTGAACATGATTGATCCAAGAATCCTCTTTGGGCCATTGGCCACACACACACAAAGAACCCAATCACACAAGTCCAATAGTGACAAGTCCACACACACTAGCCCACTTCCAAAGTCCAAAAAACATAAAAGCCTTCTAACACACACTCCAATTACTCATATGATTTTAATAAATTTCACATGCCTACATATGCACCCTCCTATGATTTAATTAAAATACTTACCTTAGTCTCATCCAAGGATAAAGATCAAACAATTCGCAAGCCATCAAACATACACATGCATCTATCTCATTTTAACACCTATGTATTTTACTAATTATGTGGGATGTTACATTTTTTATCTCTGCAAATCATCTATAATCAAAGTAAATCATATAGAACCAAAAAGTAAAGATATAGTAACAAAAGATTTCTTGGATTAAATCTTGGATGACAGAGTTAACCCAAAAAGGAAAAAACACAAATTGGGTTTGTCCAAAAATTAATTTGTACAATCGTTGAAAACTAATACAAAGAAAACTGAATTTTATAAATAGCGAAGAGAAGACATGAAAAAAGCGAGGGAGAGGAACACTAGTAGCAGCCATCGAGCTATACACAGAAGGCAAAACTCAATATATAAATCAGCAACCAATTTTTTTTAGTTTTTTTATTTTTATTTTTAAAAAGAGAGAGCGCGCCATAACTGAAGCTTCGAAGATTTCTGTGCAAATTCGGAAGCAGCAAGTGAGGTTCGAGATTTCTGTGCAAATTCCTGCGCTGAGGTCATAGTTCAATCAATGCGTAATAACCCCATTTGTTTTTTTTTGGGATATACCCAAGGGTTTCCCCTCCCCACGTAGGATGGGACTAATCTCATTCATGAATTGAGAGGGCAAGGGTTTCTCCGCTACCCACAAAGTGTGTTTACCAGGATTCGAACTCAAGCCCTTTAGACTCACGGCCCGAGCCCCTTTGTTTTTTTTTTTTTACACACTTCCAAGCCTTAAGTTTTTGTTTTCTGTTGGAGATTGTATGTAACGGTATGTTAACTATGTAACGGTATATTAGCTGTGTAACTG
The DNA here is from genome assembly GCA_032173675.1 of Gastrolobium villosum. Classification (NCBI taxonomy): domain Eukaryota; kingdom Viridiplantae; phylum Streptophyta; class Magnoliopsida; order Fabales; family Fabaceae; genus Gastrolobium; species Gastrolobium villosum. Next base: position 104,042 of record JAVKPL010005610.1, read on the forward strand.
TATATTAGCTATGTAACGGTATATTTACTATGTAACAATATATTAACTATATAACGGTATATTACTGTTACATAGTTAATATACTGTTACATAGTTAATATACTGTTACATAGCTAATATACTGTTATGTAATTAATATACCGTTACATACAATCTCAAACATCTTCATTGTGCGTCATAAATGTTGTCATTGAATTTTGCAATTATGATGAAAAACGGAAAATTAAGAGTTAGCCGTTTTTAGCAGTTTTGTTTTTATGGCTGGAGGTTTCTACTGTTTCTATTTTATGGCTATTAAAACACAACAAAGGCATTTTCGGAAGACTCGAGGCACCATGTGGCTATATAAAGGGGTCCTCTCCACCATTCCAATGAGACTCCACACAATTCAGAATTCCACTCCATTCAGATTTCTTCTAGTTTTTCTTCTAGTTTTATGTTTTATTTTTCGAGATCAGTCATGACTATGGTTGGCTAGATCTCTTTTTATTGTGGTGAGGGTCAAAGTTTGGGTCAAAGTCAAATTGAGGTTGCAGATGGGTGGGTCATTTTCTGATTTATTGGGCGGTATATAAATATCTATCTGTTGAGAAATGAAACCCCAGCGGAGCTCAAGAATTGATTTGGGTGAATTAAAAGCACAAATTGTAAATAAGATTGGAGATGATAAATCAAAGATGTATTTTAGTTACTTGGACATGTATTTCATTAAGAAGCTGAGCAAGACTGAATTTGTTAAGTTGTGTTATGGGGTACTGGGGAGGGAGAATATTCCATTACACAACTATTTGCTAAAATCAATTTTGAAGAATGCCTGCCAACGCCAATGCCAAGCCAAGACCACACCACCAGTCCGTCCTCCAAAATCAGGAGCTTATGTCACTAATGTATCTCTTGGTAGAGAAGATGGACATGAACAGAGTGTTGCCAAAATCCAACACCAAATTGCATCATCCATTTTGTCAAATGGGGTTTCCCCACGTAAGTTAAGGTCTCAAAAGCGTGATCGGAAGCTTAAATATAGACCAAGCCCTCTTGGACCAAATGGGAAAGTTGATTCTGTTGCTCATCAATCCACAGCTTCAGAAGACGGTGGTAGTAAGGTTGACATGGAGAATGGAACTATTACTCCATGTGAAGATTATCAGAGACAGAGACCACATCTTCAAGCAGTTGCTGAGCTACCCGAGAATGGTATGGGGGATGATGCTATTCAGAGACCTCCAAAAAGACCAAGAATAAATGGAAAATGCCCAACCGAAATGTCAATTCCAAATGGGAAAGTTGATTCTGTTGCTCATCAATCCATAGCTTCAGAAGACATTGGTAGTAAGGTTGACATGGAGAATGGAACTATTACTCCATGTGAAGATTATCAGAGACAGAGACAGCATCTTGAAGCTGAGAATGGTATGGGGGATGCTATTCTGAGACCTCCAAAAAAAACCAAGAATACATGGCAAAGGGCCAACCGAAATACCAATTGTTGAAGATGGGGAAGAGGTAGAGGTAGAACAGTTAAATAGCTTCAATTTCTCTAGAAGTTCCCTGCTAGCACCACTTGGGGTTCCTTACTGCTCCGCAAGTGTTGGTGGGGCCCGCAAAGCATTGCCGGTGAGTAGCACTAGTGATTTTGTTAGGTGTTGTGACAATGGTAAGTCATTTGATACAGATACATTGAGAAGGCGCATGGAGCAGATTGCCACAGCACAGGACCTTGGAGGAGGTGTTTCGATGGAATGTGTCAATCTGTTGAATAATGCGTTAGATGTGTACTTAAAACGGTTGATCAGTTCTTGTGTTGATTTAGTGGGAGCTAGGTCTGCAAATCATTTACATGTGCAGAGTGCTGGTGGGCTGGCAGAACCTGAGCCTGAACACAGACCACAGTTCTTGGCATCTTTGCAAGATTTTAAAGTTGCTATGGAGCTAAATCCCCAGCAACTTGGAGAAGATTGGCCACTACTGTTGGAGAAGATTTCTATGCGATCCTTTGAGGAATAACACATGTATGAAGATTTTTTTTCCTAAGCAAAGATTGGGTCTGTTTCTTCTGGTTCTGATGGCCCGGCAATGCTTGTTGATCATCAGCTCACGTAGCTCTGGTCAAATACTGGTTTTTAGAATTGATTGAGGAACTGTGACATAAGAGCCGAAGGGTTCCTCTATATGTATTTTTAGAATATGAGGATTGATTTTGAATTCAATAGTAATAACACGTCATGGCACCAAATTTCTCCAATACCTAAAGTGTTTTTTTTCTTGTTTATTCACCATATAGCTCTACCCCACACTCGCTAGTCGAGTTTAACGGGGAGTGGTTTTTTTTTATTCACCATATAGCTCTGTAAATTACACATCTCTTTCAGTTCAAATTAATTTTGTTGACAATAAATGAATTTCTAATCATATGTTGGACTTTTAAATTTTGGCATCAATTTCTTGAACCACTTTCAAATTAACCGGTTTATTTTAAATTGGTTGGAAAAATTGAACCACTTCTATTATTTAAAATAAGGGTTTTCATTTCCTCCTTTAACATAACACAGCAAACTTTCCTACACACAACATTTTGTGGGGCCCACACATTTTAAAACAAAAAAAGAAAAAATATGGCACGCAAAACGAATCTCTATAACATTACACAATCACTTTTCCTACGACGTAATAAAATTAAAACCCTTAAAATAATCCGATTAATAACCCTAAGGTCACCGTCTAAGTCATTTCTCTATAGTCTCACTCTTCATTTCTTCTCCTCTTCAGCTCATGATTCATGAACCCTAAGTTCACCATCGATTAATAGGCACTAAGCTGCTCGTTCTCATCGAATTGGGAATTAGCGTTTTGGGAGTGAGTAACTGAGAATCTGAAATTTCTTTTATAATTTTAAATTTTATAAAAGAAACCATGACTATAGAGGTGATGCAGAGGCCCAATTGAGCTCAGTCCTTAGCGAAATTGATAGTAGATGGCTTTGCTTAAGGTCTTTTATTGTAGATTCAGGTATTTCTTTCTTGTTCAAGTTTTTTCTTCGTTTGGGGTTATCTTCTAGGCATTAAAATTCATAAACATTAGTTTCATGTAGTTTATCTCATGTTTCTCCCGCAGAGCTGGTTGAGATTTTCTTTGTAGACACCACTCCTTACTGAAGGTATGCATAGATTGCCTTTTCACATGTTCAAATTGTGCGAAATTAGCCTACATTGTCAAATAAATCTAGTATTTTACTTTTTGTTATTAGGCACATAATATCTAAATTTGCTGCTGACAGTGTTACAGCTGAGAAATTATAGTTGGGAGGATTTTAAATTTTAATATAACTATTTAGGAGGGAAAATTTAAATTCCGTGTATTTAGATTTCTGGGTATTGAGAAAACCGTGTCAATCTGTGTATTTTTTTTATAGCAATTTTGTTGCATTGAGCTAAATTTGAAATGTCTTATTCAATGGAAGGGAAACTAACAAAAGGAAAGAATTCTTTTTGGGTGTTATGGAAGGCTTATGCTCCCTCCCCCTTCTTTTCAATCCATATTC
>JAVKPL010005611.1:0-108815 GCA_032173675.1 Gastrolobium villosum
GAAGCGTAGGGTCAGTCTCGCTTGAAGCGTAGACCCTATTGCCCTCTGATCTCCGTTGCCGTCCCGCTTCAAGTGTAGGGTTATACGCTTGAAGCGTAGGACTACTGTTCTCTTGAAATTCCTGCGCTCCAAGCGTGGGTTCCTACGCTTGGAGCGCTCAGCTTCTGCTCAATCATCTTTTCTACGCTCGAAGCGTAGGGTTCTACGCTTGGAGCGTAGACCCTATGTTCTAATTTTTCTCTCTACGCTTGAAGCGTAGAGTCTGCCACTTTTCAAGCGTCACTTCACTGGATTTTCACTTTCCTTTTCATTCATTTTTTTTAATTTTTCTCTGGTTACCTAAAAAAAATGAAAACAAGATACAAATAAAAGGATAGAAATGTTTAATTGCCTCCCAACTAGCGCGTGTTACACGTCCCGAGCCTGACGGTTACCTCATTTAAGTTGCAATGGAATGAAGGCGCAAGGCCACAACCTGTTTCATCACTGGTCCTCCATGGAAGAACTTCAACCTAGAGCCATTGACTTTGAAGGGTCTGTCTTCCTCCATGGAAGATATTTCAACAGTACCATATGGAAAGGCCTTTTTAACCACAAAAGGTCCTGTCCACCTGGATCTCAACTTCCCTGGAAAAAGTTTCAATCGGGAGTTGTACAACAACACCTGCTGACCAGGCTCAAACTCCTTGTGTACAATTTTGCTATCATGATATTTCTTGGTTTTTCTCTTATAAATTCTGGAGCTTTCAAAAGCCGAATTCCTAAACTCATCAGCTCTAACAGTTGAAACTTCGTTTCAGAAAGCTGTTGTGACATCAAAGTTTAGATTAGCAGCCCAAAAGGCTCTATGTAGAGCTAGACAGGTAAGTGACAAGCTTTCCCGTACACAAGCTGATAGGGAGACATTCCTATCGGAGTTTGTATGCAGTTCGGTATGCCACCAGTGCATCATCCAGTCTCTTCAACCAATCCTTCCGAGAAATACTAACAGTCTTTTCAAGGATTCGCTTCAGTTCCCTGTTGGAAACTTCCACTTGACCACTAGTCTGCGGATGATAAGGTGTAGCAAGCTTATGCCTGACACCATACTTTGTTAACAGATTTTCAAACTGCTTATTGCAAAAATGAGAGCCTCCATCACTTATGATTGCTCTCGGCACTCCAAACCTGGTAAAGATATTCTTTCTCAGGAAATTCACAACCACCTTGGCATCATTATAGGAAGAGCTGTACCTCAACCCACTTCAAAACGTAGTCCACAGCTACCAAAATATATTGGTTGGAATAGGAAGATGGGAATGGTCCAGATAAATCGATTGCCGTAAATCAAATAATCTGCATGATAGTCTTTAGAGGCATTTCATCTTTTCGGGAAATGTTCCATGTCTTCTGGCATCTTTCACACTTTTAAACATACTCTCTGGCATCTTTGAAAAGAGTAGGCCAGTAATACCCACTTTGCAACACCTTCTGGGCAGTTCTCTTTCCACCAAAATGGCCACCGTAATCAAAGAATTGTGACAATGCCATAAAATCCCCTTGATTTCCAATTCTGATACACATATTCTCAAGATTCCATCAACACATTGGAAATACAGGAATGGATCATCCCATACATACCTCCTAACATCATATAAGAACTTTTTCACTTGTTGCTTTGTGAAATTAGGAGGTACTTCTTGATTACCTTAAAATTTACAAAATCAGCAAACCATGGTTCCACATGCAGTGCAAAAATTGGTTCTTCAGACAATTGCACAGAGATTGCAAGAACTTGTTCATCCGGAAAATAATCGTTGATCTCTAAAGCAGGATCATCTTGTAGGTTCTTCTCTCGGATTCTTGATAAGTGATCAGCAACTTTATTTTCCATCCCTGACTTGTCTTTTATCTCTAAATCAAACTCTTGAAACAACAACATCCACCTTAACAGTCGTGGTTTGGCATCTTGTTTAGAGATCAAATACTTTATGGCTGCGTGATCAGTGAAAATGATGGTCTTGGCACCAAGGAGATATGGTCTAAATTTATCAAGTGCATAGACCACAGCAAGCATCTCCTTCTCTGTTGTTGCATAGTTTACCTGTGCTTCATTCAGAACTTTGCTAGCATAGTAAATCACGTGCAACAGTTTGTTTCTTCTTTGGCCAAGAACAGCACCAATAGCAAAATCACTAGCATCGCACATCAACTCAAATGGCATACTCCAATCAGGAGAAACCAAGACAGGAGCAGTAGTGAGCTTTTCCTTTAGCAAATTAAAGGCTTTAAGGCAAGCATCATTGAAAACAAACTCATTGTCTTTCATTAGAAGTTGACTTAGTGGCTTGGCAATTTTAGAGAAGTCTTTGATGAATCTTCTATAAAAGCCAGCATGTCCAAGGAAACTTCGTACTCCATTAACATTAATTGGAGGAGGTAGTTTTTCAATGAGCATTAGTTTTGCTCTATCAACTTCTATACCTTCCTTAGAAATTTTGTGTCCAAGCACAATGTCTTCTTGGACCATGAAGTGACATTTCTCCCAGTTAAGAACCAGGTTTGTCTCTTGGCATCTTTTCAGTAATTTAGATAAGTTGCCTAAGCAATCATTAAAACAAGAGCCAAAGACCGAAAAGTCATCCATAAATACCTCCAAGAACTTTTCTACCATATCTGAGAAGATTGATAACATGCACCTCTGAAAAGTAGCAGGTGCATTGCATAATCCAAGCGGCATCCTCCTATAGGCAAAAACGCCAAAAGGACAAGTGAATGCTGTCTTCTCCTGATCTTCAGGAGTCACTGCAATTTGATTATAGCCACTGTATCCATCAAGGAAACAATAATAAGAATGACCTGCTAACCTTCCCAGCATTTGATCCACAAAAGGGAGAGGAAAATGATCCTTCCTAGTTGCTTCATTAAGCCTTCTATAGTCAACACACATCCGCCAGCCAGTAATTGTCCTGGTAGAGATTAATTCATCCTTATCGTTCTTCACCACAGTGACACCCCCTTTCTTTGGCACAGTTTGTACAGGACTTACCCACGCAGTATCTAATATTGAATAAATCATACCTGCATCAAGAAGTTTGACCACTTCTTTTCTCACCACTTCTTTCATCATGGGGTTTAATCTCCTTTGAGGCTGCCTTACAGGTTTGATATCATTCTCCATGAGAATTTTATGCGTACAGAAGGAAGGACTTATACCCTTTAGATCAACCATGGACCATCCTAAAGCAGTCTTATGCTTTAAAAGAATTTTTTTCAGTTTCTTCTCATCATCAGCAGATAACTTGTTATTTATGATCACTGGATATGTTTCATTGTCACCCAGGAACATATACTTTAGGGCAGGAGGTAACTCCTTAAGATCAACTTTAGGAGCACCTATTTCTTTGTCAGAAGTTTTCTGTTCAAGCAACTCATCAGCAGCTTTAATGTCTTCCTCAAAAGGGATATGATCTCTCTCTCTTGCAATTCAACAGTCAATTCTTGTAAGGGAGTTTCATCTTCATACATCACTTCTTCTAAGACATTAATTTCAAAACAATCACTATCATCATATGGTCTTTTTATTGCATCAAAGACATTGACAGTGATTGTGTCTTCATTCATCCTTAGCACCAGCTTTCCCTGCTCTACATCAATCATTGCACGGGCTGTGGCCAGGAAAGGTCTACCCAATATGAGAGGCATTTCATTCTCTACCTCCATATCAAGCACAATAAAATCAGCCGGAAAGATGAACTTGTCAATTTTTACAAGAACATCTTCGACTATTCCACTTGGCTTCCTTAAGGATCTATCAGCAAGCTGAAGAGAAACCAAAGTAGGCTTCAATTCAGTGATCCCCAAGGCTTTACAGACAGATAAGGGCATCAGATTAATGCTCGCCCCTAAATCACACAAAGCTTTGCCAATCTTTGTATCTCCTATTTCAATTTCAATGTTGAAGCTTCCAGGATCACGAAGTTTAGGAGGAAACTTCCTAGTGATAATAGCACTGCACTTCTCAGTAAGTGCAACTGTTTGACACTCTTGTAGCTTATGCTTCCTGGAAAGGAGATCTTTCATGAATTTTGCATAGTTTGGCATATTAGCCAATGCTTCAGCAAATGGGATGTTCACATGCAATTTCTTAAAAAGATCAAGAAATCTGTCATAACTTTTTGCTTTTAATTCTGGCTTCAACCTTCCAGGATAAGGTGCCATTTTCATAAGATACTCTTCACTAAGTTCAAATTTTTCTTTTGGAAGAGTAGCTGGCTCCTTCACATCATCAGTCGGTTTCAATATTTCAGGAGACTTTTCGGTTTCTTTTTCAGATTTCTCCTCCTGTTCAACCTTCTCTTCCTCTTCTATAGGTTTTGGTGGGGATGATACCACTTTCCCACTTCTAGTTGTAACTGCCAGACAATTTTCCTTGGGGTTGGTAGTAGTGTTACCAGGAAAGGTACCTGGAGCTCTATCAGATAACTGTTGGGCAAGTTGACCAACCTGATATTCCAGGTTCTTGATTGAAGCTTTCGTATTCCTGGACTCAGCTCTGCTTTCCTCAATGAAAGCATTGATACTTCTTTGATTAGCCTTACTCTCTTCCATGAAAGCGTTAGTACTTTGTGCTAATGTTCCTACTAAACGCTCCAGGTCGGAAGGCTCTCTTTTTGGAATAGGTGGTGGTTTTAGATAGTTGTCAGATGTCATATCTAAACCAGTACCTTGATAACTTTTCCTTTGGTAATTATTACCGCCAGCAGAATTATTCTGATTCCTTGAGAAATTTTGCTGATTAGGGCGCTGATCATACCAAATGCCATTTACCTGTAACTGTTGAGCAGAATCTGAAGACATCAATGTAGGACAAGCATTGGTGTCATGATCTTCATGACAATATTCACAGTCAAGAACAACTGCACTTGCTTGAACTTTAGAAAGCTGCATCCTCTCAAACTTTGCATTCAAATTAGACATTTGTTGTGATAACAACTTTTGCTCTGCCAGCATTGCATTATTATCATTGAGTGGCACTGCTTCCCTTTTTCCTGTCCTTGTAGATGTTTCATTCTCATTTTTAGCTTGACATAATGACTCTCACTCCTATGTATTGCCAGGTGTAATTTAAAAAATAAAATAAAAGGAATTTTATTTTAAAAAATAAATCTAAAATCGCGGAGGCCTAAGAGAGCACGACGTCTGTAGTTACGTCTAAGAATCATGCCATTCAAGTTGGTGAAGAATCATGCCATTCAAGTCCTAACAAAATAACGGTTGCTTAGTTAGTTAATGATACTTGAGTAGGTGACGATGAAAATATATATTTAATTATTTTCAGTATTATTTTTGAGATGGGTTAAAATCTAAATTCTTAACTCATCCGGAACTTACAATATTAATTCGTGGCGAATCATACGATTTAAGTCAAAATTAAATGATGATTTAGTTCAGTTAGTGCATGAGAGTTAAGTTGATGAGAAAAGAGCACATGTTCGATCCTAGTACCATTTTTTGGGTATAAAATCTTAATTTTAGACCAATCCTGAACTTCGGATTAGTCCATAGGAATCTATAAAATTAAGGGGGATAATCTCTCAAAAAAAAAAAAAAATACAATTGAAGTCATATGTCATTGCATAAATTTAAAAACTTAGAAGTGAATATTAGAAAATTAATAACTAAGATTTTAATAAGGTGATTTTAGTTTTAGAAATAAATTCTTCACACAGTCAAATATAACATGATTATTCAAAAACCCATGACACATGCAATGAGGAGGAATTACTAAAATTAAAATATTTTACATGTATATATATAAATATAGGGTTTTGCGAGAGTTATGTTGTAGGAAACGTGATTGTGTTATGTTATAGAGATTCGTTTTGCGTGCCGAATTTTTTTTGTTTTTTTTATTGCAGGTCCCACAAAATGTTGTGTGTAGGAAATTTTTCGTGGTTATGTTAAATGACAGATGATAAACCCATATATATAGGAAAAAGTATTTATACAGCTACGTTAGATAAGGTTATCTACAGCTGTCATTTTTTACTATGTTCTCTCGGGAGAACATAATTATAACACTAAAGTTGCTCTTTTCTCTCTCCACATCAGCAAAAAAGTTCTTAAAAGTAACTAAGGAGAGAGAAAAAAAGTAAAAAATGAGCAACTTTAATGTTGTAACTATGTTCTCCCGAGAGAACATAGTTAAAAATGGCAGCTGTAGATAAGCTTATCTAGAGTGGTTGTAGAAATGTTTACCTTATATATATGGGGTAAATATTTATACAGCCACTTTAGATAAATCTCTCATCAGTTAATTTTCAGAATTTTTTTGCTGACGTGGAGAGAGAAAAGAGTAACTTTAGTGTTATAACTATGTTCTACCGGGAGAACATAGTTAAAAATGGTAACTGCAGATAACCTTATCTAACATAGCTCTAGAAATACTTTTCCCTATATATATATATATATATATATATATATATATATATATATATATATATGGGTTCGTTTTTTCTGCAATTATTACAAATAAGTTATCTGCAGTTAATCCAACACGACGTCGTTTTGGGCGAAAATCATGGTGTTTTTGTAATTTTAATTTATTTCAGGGTTATAATAGTCTTTATATTTATAATTTTTTAAAATTTCAATACCAAAACGACGTCGTTTTAGGAATAAATGCAGATAACTTATCTGCATTAACTACAGAAACATTTTTCCATATATATATATATATATATATATATATATATATATATATATATATATATATATATATATATATTGTATGGTTAGTGGTGTACGAGTAGCTTTGCTCAAAATGTAAATCACGCAAAATAATGAAAAGAAAGACAAATTAAAAATACTATTTAAACAAAAACAATAATAGAAAATCAGTAGGATTCTTGGATTACTAGAATCAAGTTACAGGAGCAATCCTGAGAACTTTATTGAAGCGAAAGCATTAATTACATATATTCCAATAAAATACACATGATGGGTACAATTGGATTATGCTAACGCAATTGATGTCGAGATACAGGCGTATCTATATATATATATATAGACTATGGAATAGGCTTAACAATGGGAGGAAATGGTTTTGGAATAGGCTTAACAATTGGAAATGGCTTTGGTATAGGCTTGAACACTGGAATGGGGATAGGCTTAACAACTGGAATTGGCTTTGGTATAGGCTTAACAATAGGAATAGGCTTTGGAATAGGTTTGTACACTGGAATAGGGATAGGCTTAACAACAGGAATTGGCTTTGGTATAGGCTTATACACTGGAACAGGGATAGGCTTCACAACGGGTATTGGCTTTGGAATAGGCTTAACAACGGGAATTGGCTTAACAACGGGAATTGACTTTGGAATAGGCTTAACAACGGGAATTGGCTTAACAACGGGAATTGGCTTTGGTATAGGCTTATACACTGGAACAGGGATAGGCTTAACAACAGGAATTGGCTTTGGAATAGGCTTAACAACGGGAATTGGTTTCGGAATAGGCTTATATACCGGAATAGGGATAGGCTTAACAACGGGAATTGGTTTTGGTATAGGCTTAACAATGGGAAATGGTTTTGGTATAGGCTTAACAATTGGAATTGGCTTTGGTATAGGCTTAACAAATGGAATTGGTTTTGGGAAAAAAAATCCTTTGAATTTTGCTTCTTCATTTTGTCCTCCTAGGCTTGTCTTTGTAAGTTCCTCATTTACAAGCTTCCCATCGGTGTTCACTTCATTCCCTGAAAAAGAAATGCAAAAGTACATCACTTAAATACATAATAGTTCCATGATAGTTAATTTGAATTCTTTCATATAGATAGATATAGAGTGAACATATAAATACAAAAAAAAAAGTGTACCAATCAAAATAGCAATATAATTATACCTCTTGTGGTGCCCATACTACTACATGTCAAGTAGCAGAACAAACCACAATTTAATTACATGCATGTTGATGCTCAAATAAATCATTGAATTGAATTAATTTGGATGACAGTACTAACAGTCAAAAGCTTAACTAGCAAGTAACCATAAATTTCGCTGACTGATTTTAATGTATGAAGTGTTGTGGCTAAGTGGTAAGTTTTATATTTCCACCCTTTCTGGTCCCTAAAATTGACAATATCTACGAAATCCTTTTTAGTCCCCTGACAATGAAAAATGACCAATTGGTCCCTAAAATGATGAAAAAAGGACCAAGGAGTACTTATTACAATTGACAGAAGGACTAAAATGGCATTTTTTTCATCATTTTAGGGACCAATTTGGTCCTTTTTTATTGTCAGGATTAAAAAAGATTTCGTAGATATTACCAGGGACCAAAAAGAGTGTTTATTAATTTCCTAAAAACTTAGTCTTAATAAATAGGGGAATGATATCGTGACAACCAAGTTGTGGTACTACCAAGTGACTACCAATCAATCTCACCGTTAGATCGATTATCTTGATCCAACGGTTATATTTATTTCCATCTTTGTATGGTCATGATTCCCCATATTTAAAAGCATTAAATATGGAAAATCATAACCATTAAAGTATTAAATTTGGGAAATCATGACCATACAAAGATGGAAATAAATATAACCGTTGGATCAAGATAATCGATCTAACGGTAAGATTGATTGATAGTCACTTAGTAGTAACATAACTTGGTTGTCACACTATCTTCCCCTAATAAATATACACAATCCATGAATAGTTTTTCATTCTTCATTGAGTGTCAGCATGAGCCACAAACCTGAAACTTCAGTTGTTGCTATAGCAGAAGGAGCATAGCAGAAGCTGGCAATAAGCAACAAGGGAACAAAGAAGCGCACAAGTGCGCATTTCAACGTGGAAGAATTTCTCATTGCGAAAACTTCTAGGCCAAACCAGCTTGGTTTGGCAATGAAGCTGAAAAAGGGAAATGTTTGAAGGATTGAGTTACTCTTGTACCATACTTGCATTATTTATAATAGCTTTCTTGGGACTAACTGTGCATTAAGTGCTCTATCTGCTATTACTTTTTGTGAATATAGTCATAGAATTTAGATTTAGTTAGGGATCATTATGGGTAGTTGGGAGTGTTTATAAGATCAATGGCGTTTAGCACCGTTTTTGTCGATGAGATGGGTTCTCCCTCCATTAAATGAGCCTCACAAGTTAGGTGCTTCTTTTCCTTTTGTGTGGTATATTGGAGAATATTGCATCGAACTTGGGAAGGTTCAAACATAGCGTTGCATGACAAAGACTTCCAAAGCAGAAGCAAAAAGTTTAATTTAGGAAGTTTTTTGACCGCTAAAATAGCTTCACATTAATATCCCTCCAATTGAAGCACTTGATGAATATATATGCCCACTTATGTTAAATTCGTGAACTAGATCCTCTCTTGAAAAAAGAGATTGGAGGAATTTGAGCAAATACTTGTTTAGAACGGGATTGGATCCTCTCATGTGAAAAAAAAAAGTGATCATGTTGCCATGTTATTTGATCACAACCACTTATTGATGATGAGATAAGAGAGAGAAAAATGTATAATTCTTAAGGGCTTTGCAACTCTCCTTTCACTGCAAAATTTGAAAGTTTGCAGCAGATACAAAAATATGGTGGGCCCCACCATTTTTAAATAATAAAATAAATATAAAAAGAAAAAGAAAAAATGATGATGGGTGTGCGGCATAAGGAAATCACTTCTGCATTGACAGTAAAAGGAATTTCTCCAATTTTTAAATGAGTGGTTGTAATCAAATAACATGATCATATCACCACTTTTTCACATGAGATAATTCATTCCCGTTTAGAACCTTATCTCCCAAACTAGAGGGTCCAAGGAGTTTAACAATTCCTTGCACCATTGCTGACCACTACGGTGGTTGAGCACTATTTGATCTATGGGCAAGCATTATAATAACTCTAACCGGTGAACGAGGGAACGTGAACTGATTAAGGATTTAATAGTGAATAAATAGGAGTTATGCCATGACTTATGTTGGTAAAAGTATAGAATCAAAAAGAATTCGAGTATGGCAGGTATTTTATCTCTTTTATCTATTCTAATTCTTAGCTTCTTGAACTTGATTGTATTTAACTTTTCAATGAAAATTTTGATTTCTAAAATTGTTAACTAATCAAAACTGCTCAACTCAGTTTAGAATCAAGATTAAAACTCTAGAATTCTGATTTCAATGATTTTCTCTTAAAAGTTGCATGTCTGCATTTTAATTGTTGTAGCAACTATATTGACGGAACTTGATTTTTGTAGAACCTAATTGAATTTTCCCAACCCAATTTTGAATCGAGTCAAATTAATTCCTTAATTTTGAGTCAATTCATTGATGAAGTGTAATCAATTTCTACCCCAAATGATCCCTAATCTTGAAGTGATTAATTAATGAAATTCATAAACTCAAATCTTCCAATACAAGTTCATACAAGAAATGTTAAAGTCTATTCATGTGGAACTCAAACCAGAAAGTTTCATTAATCAAACATCAAGAACATGCACAACAATTTAGATTATGAAATAGATACTCATCATTTCCTTCATAATTTTAGAAAGAAAATTTAGCAATCCATGTAAAAAAATAAAGCACAAATGAAATTTGACATAAAAGGAGACATGTTGTTCATTCACAAAAGATCAAAATCATTAAAGAAGTTAGAGGTACAGATCAATTGATTCTTCAAAATGTAATTGCTAAAACTACGAAAAGCATAATCACATTACTCCAAATCCAAAAGCTGCATGCGAAAATCCATCTTCTTGAATCCCTTCAAGAGTGATGTCCTTTCTTGTGCATGTATCTCTAAGAAACTTACAAAGCTCAAACTTAGACTTTAAAAGAAAACTAAAAGCGCTCGAAAAAATTGAAAATTGACAAAAATGAAATTTCTTCTAAGTGTCTTTACAACTCAAAAGACTAAGACTTTAAAACTAAAAGCTCCAAGTGAATGTTGTCCATTTGATTGCTCCATAATTAATCCATAGTTCAGATTGTTCCACCTCAACTTTTTCCTTCTACTAATCTTCTATAAATATCAGCATATTTATAAAATTTCCATTATCAGTCCACATTCCTTATTAGGCTCATTCTTTGCAAATTGGGTCACTTTTCATGCAAAAATCATATTACTCCAGCCCATTTACTATAAGAATACATTGCTAAGTTAGGAAAATTTTACAACTAACAAAATACCCCAAACCTAAGCAACTACTAACAAAATACCCCAAGTCTAAGATTTTATCGACTATTTTCTCTTTCAAAATCTTAGTTATTGAGCCAAATTAAGCATGATAAAAGCAGACATCCAAGTCTAAGATTTTATCAACTATTTTCTCTTTCAAAATTTTAGTTATTGAGCCAAATTAAGCAGTCATGATAGTATAATTTCTTTATTAGATTCCAACCCTTATCATCAATAACTCCATTTGTCATTCAATATCCACAACAGACCAATAATTTATTTCATATTAAGTTATTAATGAAACAAATAAAAATCAATGTTACACTTCATATCAAACCGTTACTCATCATAAATTATATCAACCAACGCCTAATCACCGAGTTCCTCACTGGTCTCTTTCACTTTTTATTTTCACTTTCTTTTTATTATTAGAGATCAATCACTCATCATCATAATACATTGTTGCATGCATCTTTCCTCATTTACCTAGACACTTGATGTCTAGTATACCATTTCCATCAAAGAGTATTTTAGGCTTGTAATGGAGCTAGGTTTGATCTTTTGTTTTTTAGGTTACTTGGCTTACTATGGACAACCTTAAGTGTCTAATTAACCCTCAATAGGCTTATAAAACCGGTTAAAACAGCGCACACTGTTCACAAAGACAGAGTCACCTCCTCACGTCTTCCACTCAGGGAGAGGCTGCGAAGCAAGCGAATGGAGAACCAAGCGAGTAAGAGGATTATGGTTAGAACGAATGGCAGAGACTGTGGCCTCTGCAGGAACGACGCCACCAGAGAGGGCCGGATCTGCTGCAACAATGCCAGATTCTCCGAAGTTGTAGGGTTGTTTATGTACACGATTCTTCTCGGCGTCATTGTGTTGCTGCTCCTCTCTGTTTATACCCTCATCCTCTTATCTCTGACTCTCTCTCTCTCAACTACGATCTGGAACTCACTGCGTGCTACCTAGTGTTTATCTTTCTTTTTTTGTTTTCTCTTTATTGACAAGTCCCGTTATTTGTTCATGTGTATTTTCTATAAAACCAAATTACACCACATAACAAACAGAAATTATAACAAAGTGGTTAATAAGCCTTTTTTTATTGCCAATTTCATGACTCAGAAGCCTTTTTCTAAAAAGTTGCAAAAAAAAAAAAAAAATCGGTTCAGAAGTGGTTCGAAACCGGTTCGGAAGTGGTTCTAGTTCGAAACCGGTTTGAAACCAGTTCATAAGCGGTTCGATTCGTACTGGTTCCGAACCGGTTGGAACTGGTTTTAAACCGAACCGAATCAATTTCATTTTAAAAAAAAAAAAATGGTTCAAAGAACCAAACCGGTTTAAACCGGTTCGGTTTGGTTCTTCAAAAAATCCGGTTCGGGTCGACCCATGCTCATCCCTAATTATAATTATCGAAGTGTCTATAGCATAAGATTGTAGTCTCCTACAACGTGAGACTACTATTTTCCTATATATATATTGTGTTATAATTTTTGTATGGTTTGTGTTGTACGAGTAGCTTTGCTCAAAATATAAATCACACAAAATAATAAAAAGAAAAGAATTAAAAATACTATTTAAACAAAAAAAAGAAACAAGAAAATCAGTACCATTCTTGGACTAATAGAATCGAGTTTCAAGAGCAATCCTGAGAATTTTATTGAAGCGAAAGCAAAAATTACATATATTCCAATATAATACACAAGATGGGTACACAGTTGGATTATGCTAACGCAATTGATGTCTGATACAGTAGTAGCTATATATATAAAGACTATAGAAATGGAATGGTATCCTTTTTAAGCATGATACGTTTAATAGAATGTGGTGGAAGATCTTATCATCTTATGGAGTTGGAATTGGCTTGTGAATTGGCTTGTGAATTGGCAATGGTGGTAAAAGTGGTTTCTTGAATTTGGGGGGAAGGGGTAGTTTAGGAAAAGGCTTTTTGAAGAAAGGTTTTGGCTTTAAAAATGACTCTGGCTCAACGTCAGGAATAGGTTTTTTCACTACAAATGGTTTTGGAATAGGCTTAACAATGGGAAATGGCTTTGGTATAGGCTTAACAACAGGAATTGGCTTTGGAATAGGCTTATACACTGGAATAGGAATAGGCTTAACAACAGGAATTGGCTTTGGTATAGGCTTATACACTGGAACAGGGATAGGCTTAAATACAGGAATTGGCTTAACAACGGGAATTGGTTTAGGGATAGGCTTATATACTGGAATAGGGATAGGCTTAACAACGGGAATTGGTTTTGGTATAGGCTTAACAATTGGAATTGGTTTTGGGAAAAAAAATCCCTTGAATTTTTCTTCATTTTGTCCTCCTAGGCTTGTTTTTTTCAGTTCCTCATTTACAAGCTTCCCATCAGTGTTCACTTCATTCCCTGTGTAAGAAATGCAAAAGTACATTAGTTAAATACATAATATATAGTTCTATGATAGTAAATTTGAATTCTTTCACATAGATAGATATAGAGTGAATATATAAATACAAAAAAAAAAAAAAAAAAATGTGCCAATCAAAATAGCAATATAATTACACCACTTGTGGTGACCATACTACTAGAAGTCAAGTGCAGAATAGACCACAATTTAATTACATGCATAAAGGGCTGACCCAGTTCAAATTCCCACTTCGTGAGTGTGTGGGGAAGGGAACTGCTTTTTGCAGAGAGACTGATTCGAACCCGCGACCTGACACCCCACGGCAAGCAAGCTTACCGCTGAGCCAAGCCGGCCCTTCTATAATTTAATTACATGCATGTTGATGCTAAAATAAATGATTGATTTGAATTAATTTGGATGACAATAATAACAGTCAAAGTCTAACAAGTAATCATAATTTTCACTGACTGAATTTAGTGTATGAAGTGTTATGGCTAGGTGGTAAGTTCTCTACTTCCTCAAAACTCAGTCTTAAGAAATATACACAATTCATTAATAGTCTTTCGTTCTTCATTTATCATTGAGTGTCAGCATGAGCCACAAACCTGAAACTTCAGTTGTTGCTATAGCAGAAGGAGCATAACAGAAGCTGGCAATAAGCAACAAGGGAACAACGAAGCGCACAAGTGCGCATTTCAGAGTGGAAGAATTTCTCATTGAGAAAACAACTAGGCCAAACCAGCTTTGTTTGGCAATGAAGCTAAAATGTTTGAAGGGTTGAGTTACTCTTGTCCCATACTTGCATTATTTATAATAGCTTTCTTGGGATTAACTGTGCATTAAGTGCTCTATTTGCTGTTACTCTTTGTGAATATAGTCCTAGATTTTAAATTAAGTTAGGGACCATTAAGGGTAGTTGGGAGTGTTTATAACATGAATGGCGTTTAGAACCGTTTTTGTCGTTGAGATGGGTTCTCCCTCCATTAAATGAGCCTCACAAGTTAGGTGTTACTTTTCCTTTTTGAGTGGTATATTGGAGAATATTGCCTCCAACTAGGGAAGACAAAGTTTATTTCATTAATTTTGACCACAAGTATCATAAACATTGTGAAATGAAAGGTGAACTGCATCAACGTATCTTTTCTTGGTAATGAAATTGACCCCAGCACAAGGACCCTGAACTCATAATATTAACATACTGAATATGACAATGAATTCTCTCATGTTAAAATATCACATGAAAGAGTTATGTGAAATTTTTGTATTTATTTTTTTCTTTATTAATGTTAATAAATTATAATTCAACCTTATTTATTTAATACATGTGATTAAAGGAGTGCAATTTTACTACCATGGATTTACTCTGTGTACTCCCGAAAGCACATAGTATAAATTACAAAAAATGTTTTTTCCTTCTCACTTCAATACAAAAAAAAAAACTGAGGTGGGATTTTCCTATTGGCCGATCGCACCTACCACGGTGGTATTGTGGATTTTCCTATAATTAAATATATGTGATAGGTTATTCTACCTATTATTTTTTCTGCCTACATTTGTCTATCACCCTTCAACACCGTTAGATCAGAATGTCAATTATATTTTTCATTTCTCTCAGTTTTATAGCTTATAAATCTGATCTAACGGTATAAAATGAAGGGTGCAATAAAACAAGAATAGAAAAGAAAAATTTTCATAAATACTTCTGTGTGGTTGTCTCTTGTGTGGATATTCAATTATAACACTATTGTGGATTTTCCCATCATTAAAGATATATATATACAATCCAGTGAATTTTTAAAGTGAGAGAATCCATGACCCCTAGTACGTGCAGTATATATGTAGGGAGGCCCACTCATCACTCTGACACAACACTTCTTGCAGTAACAAAACCTCTATAGATGCAAGTTATCCATTCATTAATAATGGTGCTCTATACATAGAAAAATTGCTATTTATTTAGTACATTAGAGTGGAGAGATTGTGTTCTGTACAAAACCTATGTTCTGATTTCAACCAGTACATGAAAAAGTAGTTAGAGCAAAGGCAAAAATTCTTAACCAAACAAGTCAAAGAGAAAGAAAAGAAGGTATGTTTGGTTGTGGAATTAAAGGTACGTACCTAAAAGCTAGGAGATTTTGCAATAAGTTGAGAATCATGTGCCATAAGGAGAATGCCAGCCTGTGAGAGCTGTGAAGAAAGCGACATGTCATCTGTTTTAGTAGTCCAAAAGACAAAGGGTTGCGTGTGTACTTCAGGGTATGCAAGAGGCTAATTTTGGAAACTTTCTTTCACATTTACCTATCAAATAGGTACTTCTTTTGCTACTATATGAACATTTGTGCCTCACTAAATAAACTCACAAACTGTTTTTGTTCAGTGTTTCTGAGACTTGAATGAGTTGAATAAGAGTTTTTATGATGTGAAAGACTTGAGAGAAATCGTCTCTAAGCCTCATGAATTTGCAGTATACACAATTCAATCCTCTAGTTTTAGGGATTGTCTAAACTACATACAACGAGCATATATTCTATGGGGATTATATTTCTGATATCGTAGGAATTAAACTTGTTGTTATGTTAAGAAAAAGATAAGATATATAATATTAAAAAAAAGTAAGAGAGCATTTTATTCAATAAAGTAGTCTTGTCTTTTTTTTAACATGACAAAAAAATTGATTCGTATGACATGATCGATATAATTCCCATATTCTATTTATAGAATGTATCAGCTATTTACTAGGAATATCAATAATGAGAAACTTTCATGTTCGTACCTTTCTTAGAGGTTACGGTGTTCTCCTCAGGTGAGAAATAAATGAGAGGGCAGTAACCCTGTCTCACAGCCAATGGCAGTGTCAGAATATTTTGTAAGGGCAGGGGTATTTTTCTTGATATAGAATATTCATATTACTATTTTTTTTTTCTATTACCAATCCACTACTATTTTAATTATCGTTGGATCAATTTTTTCAACAAAAAGTTGGCTGAAGGAGAGAAAAAAAAAGTTGCTGAAAAGTTTGATCCAACAATGATTAAAGTGCTATTAAATTGGTAGTAGAAAAAAAGTTATAGTATAAATATCTTATCTCATTATTTAATTATAACTATCTATATAATAAAAAATAAGGGACAGTGACCAAAGTGTCACGTTTGAACAAAAAAATTACCAAATTGCCACGCCAACAGTAAATTTTGCCAAAATGCCACGCGGCATAATTCGCTAGACAGTGTAGCGAAATATGCCACGTCAGGATGCACAGAAACAAAAATAACACATGTCAAATTTTGAGAAATTCGCTACATAGGATAGCGAATTTCTCAAAATTTGACATGTGGCATTTTTGGTTCTGACGTGACATACTTCGCCACACTGTGTAACGAATTACTTGCATGCATAATTCGCTACACTGTGTAGCGAATTACGCCGCGTGGTATTTTGGTAAAATTTAATGTTGGTGTGGCAGTGATGATTTTTTTATTCAAACTTATCAAAATGGTCATTGTACCAAAAAAAATAAAAAAAGATGATATGACAATTACAGGCTTGTATAACAAACAAACAAAAAAAAATTATTAATAAATAAAAGCTTGTACCAGATTGGGAGGCCATCATACACCCTAGGCCCCTTGCTCCACCAATCACCATTGCTCGCAGCTATCAAATGGAAAGAAGTTAATGCACATTCTATTTCAAAAAAAACATAATCCTTTGGGTTTGAATGGTGAATATTAAACAGGCTTATATTTTGGTTTTGCATTATACTGACTTAATATCATTAGAAAGTGGGGAGTCAAACTCATGACCCTGTGGTTAGAAGACTCTAATACGATATAAAGCAACCTAACTTACCTAAAAGATCAAGCTTTTATTTAAAGACCTATCAATGATTTCCTCAGACGAACCCAAATCGTTGTTAAACAACTCTCTTTTTTCAAGGATTCTAATATCAATAGGTGTTTGGTGAAAAGCTGAAACCTCTTCCTTATTTTACTTCAAGTTGTTTTATGCACTTAGTGATTTTTCTGCAATTCTGTTTTAAAGCTTGGTTAATCTTTTCCTTCAATGAATTTTTGTCCCCACTATCGTTTAGTGGATACATTTTTCAGCAACTTTTCTTCAAGGAATTTATGTTAACAAATTTAACATAAGTCTATTTCTGTTAAGTTCAATTTCTCCAATTTCCTTTCTGCATCTGCTTTTAAATGCTTTGTTCTTGTTCTGTTCTACAAATTGTGTTTCTGTTTTATTTATTTTTGTAGTATGTTATATTTTAATTGTTTAGTTAGTTTTAGGTTTAGTTGTGCATGAATAAATCTCTTCCTCTTTTCTTTGAAGCTTTTGACCCTGAACCAAAAAGCATATTTAGATAGGGGAAGGATCCGTTTACAAACTTATTTTACAAATACACTAAGTCTAACTGATCATATACTCTTAATTGAAATATGACCGGTCAAACATAGCATATTTTGTAAAAATTTATAAACAAAAAATTTGTAAATATAATCTTTGCCGTATAAGAATACATAAAACATCCAAAGGAAAATATAAGAGTAGTTGAGCCTGAAACAAATATGGAACAACCTCAACCAATTGTGGACCATGTGCACATTGTACATCATCAGCCCATCGATGATAGAGATAGGCCAATGATGGACTTGATAATTCTAGTCTTGAATGACTTAGATCCAAGCAACCCGAGTTGGAAGTTAGAGCCTATTATGTTCCAAATGCTCCAAACCATAGGGCAATATCACGGTTTACCACAAGACCCACATCAACACTCCGAAATTTCATGGAGGTAGCCGTTACTTATATATAGAACACCAACCATCCCTAATGATGTCTTAAATTAAAATGTTATGGGATTCACTAGTCCCTCGCATTTTAATTTAACAATATCATATGTGAAGATATGAATCATTTTTTAATAAATTATCGGTTAAACAAGTCAATAACTTTTAATTATTCTGCTCGTGAAATGAAGAAGAAGAAAGGATTCGACCAGTTTACCCCAAAAAAAAAACATAAAGATAAAGGATTTGACCATTGATTTGTCAATAGACAGGTGAGATTTTTCACATTATCATGTTAAATTAACTGAAGAAAACCCATTCCCAAATGTGAGAGAATCCTGTCCCTTTTATTTTGGTTCGTGTCAACTCGACTACTCAACTCAAAATTATTACATATTTACCTTCACTTTTATTTATTTAATTTAAGGTTATTCATGTGATTTTACACACATATAATTCAAGGTCATTTACTCATGTAATTGAAGGTTGGTAGGTTATTTGTGTTGTCTCGTGTCAGTTATAGGTGTTCATCAACCGAAACTGATTCAAATCATGGTGATCTTTCCGAAAAATCAATAACCAAATTAATTGAAATTTAAAAAATCAAAAATCGAAAAACAAGTCGCAACTTTTAATTGAATTGGATCGATTTTCGGTTTAATTGGTAAAAACTGATTCAATCCAAACCGATCCAATATATTATACATTTATTATTTTCAAAAGATGGTGACTTGGAATCTTGTTATTTTGTATACTTGGGATGTTATTGATAGCAAACTATCTTGTTTTAGTTTTTTATTATTTATTAATCTATTCTAACTCTTTATGAATTTTAAGACTTGTTTTAGTTTGAAAACTTGAATTTTCAAATGGCTTGCAACTTTGAATGACTTTATTATGATATAACTAGTGATTTGTATAATTGCAATTTTACATTTTTCAAAAAATCAAAAACCGTTCCAATCTAAACCGGATAAAATTAGATTGGATTGGATTGGAATTCTAAAAAAAATCCAAACAAATTAGATGATTATATAATCAAATCGAAGAAATTGAATCAAATAACTTTTTCTTCAAAAATAATCAAATCCAAATCACAAACACTATCACTTCACATAATGAACAAATTGTGTTAGAGGACGTTCGGTAGAGGAGAAATTTTTTTATTCGAGAATCACGATTTTCAGAAATATAATAGAAACATTTCGTTTAGGATAATATCCAGAAATTAAAAATTTAAAAAAATTCAATTTCTCGATAATCCTAAAATATACCTCTTAGCAAACGCCCCCCTCCCCCAGAGTTAATGTTGAGTTTTGAAATGAATAGTTATTTGTATTGTTATTAGAGTGAGCGTATTCATGTTTGTGTGAATAATTTCGACACGACGCGAACACGGCCCAAGGTTCAATCCACTACAAATAAATTTGTCTCATTAGAACTTATTCAAATATTTTTATCGTTGGAAGGTTAAAAGAAAATAAAATACAGATACAACAAAATAGTATTTTTAGCACATTTTAAGCATGTATAGTTTCTAATAAAGTGCGACTTTTCTGTTTATCAAAAACAAAAAAGTGCGACTTTTCTTGCTTACCAAAAAATAAAAAGTGCGACTTTTCTTAATTTATTAGAATTCAGTACACTTTCATTGGTTATTTAAAAAGATTGAAATGTTAGAAAAATGAAAAGGAAAAAATATATAAATGAAACAAATAAAATAGTTATCGAATGAAAAATAAAAAAATAAAAAATTGTGATGTTATAATAATAAAGCGAAAATTGTATATTATATATAGATAAATTGATAGACGGATAGGTAGAAGAAATAATGTGTATATGAACAGTCCAATATAATAATCAAACATCAAACATAGTAATTAATTGATGTAGAAGTAGATACTGTCTCACATAAAAAAGAAATTATAGACGGTCTCATGAAAACTTACTCCAAATAGGAAACTTAACCAAAGCACACAACAAAAAACTAACATAACCAAAACTCATTAAAGATCTAGAGATAGAGGCATGACAATATATAAAGGCCTTAGAAAGCGAATGGAAATGGATGACTTATTAAAGCATGAGAAACTTTATGAACTGGAGGAAGAGTCTTGTCGAGATGATGGGCCGGGCCGGTTTGTGGGCCAGAGCGCGTTAGAAGGTATGCAATCCCGAGGCCCATAAAAGATCCTCCGTGGAGGGGAGATGATAAAAAATGGTTTAATACACTCATTACGAATTATTGGAAATGGAACCTTCAAAAAACGGTTCTTGAATGTTGTTTTGGGATGGAAAACTCCTTCCAATTTTGCTTCTACAAACTTATCAACTTCTAGCATTGTCTTTGCCAACTCTTCATTGAAAACCTTCCCATATGTGTTCACTTCATTCCCTGTACAAGAAATTCAACGTAATGCAAAAGAATACATATATAATTTACACATTTAAAGCTTCTATCATTGTAAAGTGGAAAACGTTAAAAAAAAAACAAAGAGATTAAGGATGAGTCACGCAAACCTGAAACATCAGTTTTTGTCACAGCAAATATAACACAATAAAAGATAACAACAAGCAACAAGGGTACCCCGAAGCGCACAAGTGCTCGCTGCAGATTAGAAGCCTTTTTCATTGAGAAAACAACTTTGTCACACCAAAGTATCGCAATCACTACTGAAAGGGAAAATATATGAAAACTTGAGTTGCTTTGTTCTAATAAGTCTTAAATAGATAGAGTGGTATCTATGAGTTAGGAAGTTGTTATCGTGATTATCAACAGATCTTATCTTCTATTTGAAATAAGGAATGTGCAAAGGGTATGGCTGCATCTTATCGTTTGTTACAAAAATAAAGGATTCGCAGATATTATGCATTTTCTGTTCAAAACAAATGATTTGTATCGAGTTAGTTGAAATTATAATCCAACCCAATCTCATCTTTTTTTTCTCTTCCCTATTTGTTACTTGATATTATAATTTAATAATATTACAAAAAATATAAATAAATATGTAAAGAAAAGAAAATATTATAATTATCACTTATCACCATTTTAGTCTTATCTGTTTGGTTATCGTTGTGTTAATTTGAAATCAACTATTGAAAAAATAATAATAATAATTATCGTTAATTTTAAATTGATTCAACAATAATCAAACAGTTTACAATAATGATAAGGCTAAAATTTTAGTAAGGATAATTGGAAAAAAATAATATATTTATCACAAATAAATAAGTTTTAAATTTATTTGACCCAGTTTCTCGTCTTCTTTACTCTCTCGTTTCTCTTTTCTCTTTGCCCAAATGAGTGAGAAGACTTAGCTCCTTGGGCTCTTTTGTTAAATGGACCCTGTTTTGTGATTCCTTTTATTTTTCGTAAGCTTTCTGATTCCTTCTTTACTCGATTATTCTTGAGATGATTACATTACATAAAATATGCACAATAAAATGTAGGTTTGCCTAATAACGATACATGGACATTACATTACATTATAATGACGTGAATTACATTACATTTTAAGCAAAAAATTATATCAAAGGAAATTCAAAGACAAGAAGAAATTATATACTAATGTTACAATAAAATGTAGGTTTTCTCATGGAAAAGACCTTATATGTCACAACAAATTATTTCAAAGGAAATTCAAAGATATCGTTATGGGGTATCTAAATGGAAGCATACAATGCTTAGCCAGAGACAAATAGAATAAAGAATTATATCATTACGGAAAATAGTGTAATCAAGTTAACTTGCATATTAGAATATCCCAATCTATTGTTCCGTGTTTGAAGAGATACATTGTTAACGGAAGTAAAGGGAAAATGTAACAAATTAATAGTGTGGTGTAAGTGGGCTTCAAGGACATATAGACCTTCCAGTGTATTACCCTTGCCAATGGCCTTCTTGGTGCGCACTCTTGAATGGTAAAATGACCAAGAAAAAAAGTTACGGTGATCAATAACAAAAGCACTCACAGATAACAAATTAAACCAAAACTGATAAACAAATAAATCAGCCTTGAGAGTCAATAGAGATATAACCCTGACATTGCTAATAAAGTAAACGGATGAGAAGATCGATTGCGTACTATATAAAACAAAAGAATCCTGAACTAGACTCAAAGAAGTACTTGTATTGAGAATGGTCGTCTCGTTCTCGTCTTTATGTTGGGCGCCAGGTGGTGATTGGCTATGTAGCACTGATACCGACACGGGACACGTAACACGATACGATACGACACGATACTCTGATACGTTAATTCTAAAAAGTATGAGATTTCGATACGTTAGGCCACGTTTTGATATTAAATAATATTTTTAATTTATATAGTGTATATTATATTTAATATTCAATAATTAAAAAAAATGAATCTAAACTTATAATATTCATAAATTTTGTAAAAAAAAATAAGATATGCCAAATATTTATATTAAACTCAATGAAATAGTAATCGTAATCCAACGAATGCAATAGTTAGAACTAAAAACTCAACGCTACACAACCTTTAAATCTTTTTTTGAATATCTATAACACGTGTTAGAGTGTCGGAGAGTGTCGGAGTGTCGGACACGACACGTCAGGGTTTTTGAAGTGTCGGTGCTTCATAGGTGATTGGTGGGAACGCTTCTAGATCAGGTAGGCACCAGTCTGCTGAATCTAGAAGGCGACGGTCTGGTGGGCCTGGTGAAGGGGTTGGGCCTTGCCCTTCACGGAGGAGTCATTCTAGGTCTTCTGGTCGTTCTTATGATCATAGGATCGGTTTGTGCCGCCGTATTTCACGGCGCTCAGCTTTTGGAGCAGGGTGACTTATTCGGCCTTTGTCCTCTATTAATCGCCAACCGCAAAACCGTCCATTAAAGTATTATTATAAACCTCGCCCTTCACGGACAACCCATCCGACTGTTGAACCTCAGGTCGCCTTGTGCACAACTCGTGGCCATATTCCCAACATTTCCCAATCCTTCCATCGCCGTAAATATGACGAATCCACTGACAACCGATTAGGTAGATACCACCCAGAGGATGGTCGACTTGTGAGGTATGGCGTGTGGGATGTCATTTATAAGACTTGGGGCTTTATAAGATACCGTCTGCGTGGTGGCCTTCTTCTTTAAGCTATTCATATTTTTACACATCGAGCTCTTCGGAAACCTCTGACTCTTCTGGTAAGTTTCTTGTGTTTGAGTTGTTTTTTGATTGAGTTATCGGTACGGGAGTACCTTTCGTCGGGGGAGTAGGAGTTGTGTGATATGGAGGTTCGGAGTTTGACTCTTTGTTGATCTTCTTGGCGTCAGTTGAAATGTTTGGCGATTGACTGTGTGTTTGTCGCTCCCATGTTTAATTTGAGGGTATTCTCGTGATTCATGGCGGTTGTGAAGAATCACGAACGCTTTTTGGCGAGGGATTGGGTAGACCCGATGGTGGCGTCCTCCTTATCTTGTTATATCAGCGGGGCTACTTTGGACCAAGCCTATCAATCAGAAGTCAACTTTGATTTTATTGAAAATGCCGAAGACGAGATGAAGTGGCAAAAAATTGCGGTCGGGGGTGATGCCCGAGTTTGTGACAAGCCTCCTCGTAAGGCGATCTCCTGATGGCAGTTCATGGTGTACAAGACTCACTTTACGGATCAGAAAGTTAGGTTTCCTTTATCTGAGTTCGAGATGGGGGTGCTAGCCCATCTACGGGTTGTGCCTTCTCAACTACACCATAATGCTTGGGCATATGTTCGGGTCTTTGAAAAAATATGTCGATATTTTGAATGGGTGTGCTCTGTGCGGTTATTCTTTTATTGCTTCTAGATGTCTCCCTCGTTGAAAAAGCTTGGTTGGGTTTCACTGAAGGCGGGGATCGGATTAGGATCGATATTTGCTCAATACGCCAATTCATATAAGAACTGGAGGGGGACTTTTTTCTGGATTCAACCAGCACTTGGCCAGGGGGAAATGCCTTTTTTCGTTGACCGGGAGAGTGGGAGAAGTCGGTTTGAGCTATATTGGACCGAGGCCCATTATGAGATTCCCACCAATCAGTATTCATTTGGGTACGAAGCCTTGTCTCCTGAAGAAGTATTGGTAGTGGATTTATTTGTGGAGGTTAAGGGAGGCCTTGATCAGTGGCCTACGAAGTGAGTGTTGTGTTACGAAGGTGTGGTTGTGATTCATACCATTTATGGCTATGTTGTGAGTATTAACTATCTTTACTAAAGCTTGTGTCTTTCTTGTGTTGCAGTTGAGAGCTTGCCGATGGAAACGTTGAGACTTGCACGTGAGGCGGCTGCCAAGGTTAAGGCTGCTAAGGGCGTGGTTCCTCAGGTTGCGACGAGCCTCGCCGCGAAGAGAAAAGATGTGGACAAAGGAAAAAATAAAGAAGTTCACCATCGCCGGAAGAAAATCCCATTTGCGGCTGACATTCCTACTGGTGAGCTGGAGAGGAGGGCGAATGGCCCTATAATTAAAGATCCCACGAATGTGGTAAGAGGTTCTTCGGCGAGCAAGTTGACATTCGGATCAATGTTGCCTGGGCGTGGAGGCTCAGGGCTGAAAAGGGGGGAGACGGAAACTTAGTCCCGCATGGGGATTCAAAGATGTCGCGCCTTGAGTTGTCGGAGACGAGGCAGTTAACAGATAGCGACTGTCATGTCTTAGGTGGCTTTTCTTAGGACTCTGGAAATGGCGGGATGATGGTGACTAGTGCTCCTAGCGGTGAAGGGCTTTTGGTGACGACGGGTGTGCAGGATGCTCCTCCTATTGCTGAGATCCCAGTTGGCAGGGCCCTCAAGTTATCAGAAAGGGACCTTGACTCCACTTTTCCTAACCTCGGACGACCTAAGATGGTGGTGTCGGAACGAATCAATCGCCAAGAAATCCTGGATTGCACGCAAGTGGTCATTGGCCGAATCTTGGGTATCCAAGAGGTCGTCCTTACTGTTGACAGCTGCTGTACTGCTCAGGAAGATCGCCTTGATGAGATGGGGCATAAGGTAGATGGTCTGACCGCCGATGTTGGGCGCCTTGTTAAGGAAAAAAGACATAATGTATTATAGTATTTTAATTTACATACTCTCCTTTAGCGATGATAATTTTCAACAACAAATGGGGAATTTTATGTTCGTGTTAGGAATTTTATGTTTGCGTTAGGAATTTTATGTCGACTAAAAAATGAAATAGAGCAAGAGTCTATGAGCAGAATGAGAAAAAATTGCATACTCTTGTTTAGTGAGCAGAAAATAAAAAATTATGGATTTAATTAATAATTCATTGATCAATGAATGATTCAAATCTTTCATGTTATATGATAATATTAAATTAAAATGTTAGGGTATTTATAACACCTCACATTTCTAAGTTTAAATATTAATATATTAAATGTGGATTAAAAAGAAGGATTAGTGAAAATTCTGAAAATTAGGCCAAAATACAAAGAAATGGCAAAATGGTAAATTAGCCATGCACACAACTAGGGGTGGCAAAACTGGTTGGCCCACCCCGCCACGCCAAAAGTGGGTTGGCCCGCCCCTCCCCGCCAATAGAATTTGGGTTGAAAACCCCAACCCGCCCCGTTTTATAGTGGGTTGGCGGGTCAACCCGCTTAAAAAATAAAAAATAATTAAAAAATAAATAGAATTATATTTTATAAATATTGTAATATTACTTATTTTCATATCACATTCCCCTTAATCTTTTGCCAATCTTACGTCTAAATATATGCTAATATTTAGTTAGATATTCTTTACAAATTTATTTTTATCTCCATACATAAATTACCTTTGTCATAAATAAAGTTTTTCTTCTACGTTTTTTCTAGAGAGTACTAAGATAACAAAAATTTAGATATCACAAAAGCTTAAAAACATAAAATACTACCTAATAATAAATAAATAAATAAATAAATTAACCCGGCGGGCTAACCCGTTTTGCCACCTGTTACAGGATTCACTAGTCCTCTCACAGTTTAATTTCACAATATCATATCATGTGAAGATCTGAATTATTTATTAATAAATTATAGGTTAAATAAGTCCATAACTTATTATTATTCTGCTCATGAAATGAAGAAGAATTAAGGATTCGATAGAAACTGATTCAAATTGCGGTGACTGAACTCAAAAATCAATAATCAAATTAATCGAAAATCGAAAAATTAAAATCTGAAAAACAAACCGCATCTTTTAATTGAATTAGATCAATTTTCGGTTTGGTTCATGAAAATTGATCCAATCCAAATCGATCCATCATATTATGTATTTATTATTTTTAAAAGATTATGACTTTGAATCTTGTTATTTTTACTTGAAATCTTGGATGTTATTGATAGCAAACATCTTGTTTTAGTTTTTTTTATTGTTTATTAATATTTTTTAACTCTTCATAAGTTTTAAGACTTGTTTTAGTTCGAAACTTGAACTTTCTAGAAGGTTGTAACTTTGAACGACTTTATTTTGATATAACTAATAATTTGTATGACTAAAATTTTAGACTTTTCGAAAAATTGAAAACCAATCTAATTCAAAACGAATAAAATTGGATTGGATCGGAATTAAAAAAAAAAAATTAAAATTTAAAGGATGATTATATGACCAAACTGAAGAGATTGAATCAGATAATTTTTATTTCGAAAATAATCCAAGGCACACCACAAACACCACTCGACTATGAGTTCGCATAATGAAGAAATCGTGTTAGTGTTGTTTTGAAATGAATAGTTATTCATATTGTTATTAGAGTGAGGGGTGTTTGGTACACGGAAAATTTTTATTTGTCCGGGAATCTCGATTTTCAAAAATATGATTTTTACCCCCAATTTATGATAATATCTGGAAATTTAAAATTTTGAAAAAAATTAGTTTCCTGGAAATCCCGAAGAACACCGCGTAACAAACGCCCGCCGAGAGTATTCATGTTTGTGTGAATAATTTAGACACCATGCGAACACGGCCATTAACCCAAATTGTTACCCCAACCTTCATTGCAAGGTTCAATCCACTACAAATAAATTTGTCTCATGAGATCTTATTCAAATATTTTTATCTTTGGAAGATTAAAAGAAAATTAAATACAGATACAACAAAATAGTATTTTTAGCACATTTTAATCATGTATAGTTTCTAATAAAGTGCGACTTTTCTTGCTTACCAAAAAAATAAAAAGTGCGACTTTTCTTAATTTATTAGAACTCAGGACACTTTCATTGGTTATTTTAAAAGATTGAAATGTTATAAAAATGAAAAGGAAAAAAAAAATGAAACAAATAAAATAGTTATCGAATAAAAATTAAAAATTAAAAAATTGCGATGTTATAATAATAAAGCGAAAATTTATATTATATATAGATAAATTGATATACGGATAGGTAGAAGAAATAATGTGTATATGAACAGTCCAATATAATAATCAAACATCAAATATAGTAATTAATTAATGTAGAAGTACATATTGTCTCACACAAAAAAGAAAATATAGACGGTTCTCATGAAAACTTACTCTAAATAGGAAACTTTACCAAAGCACACAACAAAAAACCGACATAACCAAAACTCATTAAAGATCTAGAGATAGAGGCATGGCAATATATAAAGGCCTTAGAAAGCGAATGGAAATGGATGACTTATTAAAGCATGAGAAATTTTATGAACCGGAGGAAGAGTCTTGTCGAGATGATGGGCCGGGCCGGTTTGTGGGCCAGAGCGCGTTATAAGGTATGCAATCCCGAGGCCCATAAAAGATCCTCCGTGGAGGGGAGATGATAAAAAATGGTTTAATACACTCATTACGAATTATTGGAAATGGAACCTTCAAAAAACGGTTCTTGAATGTTGTTTTGGGATGGAAAACTCCTTCCAATTTTGCTTCTACAAACTTATCAACTTCTAGCATTGTCTTTGCCAACTCTTCATTGAAAACCTTCCCATATGTGTTCACTTCATTCCCTGTCCAAGAAATTCAACGTAATGCAAAAGAATACATATATAATTTACACATTTAAAGCTTCTATCATTGTAAAGTGGAAAACGTTAAAAAAAAACAAAGAGATTAAGGATGAGTCACGCAAACCTGAAACATCAGTTTTTGTCACAGCAAATATAGCACAATAAAAGATAACAACAAGCAACAAGGGTACCCCGAAGCGCACAAGTGCTCGCTGCAGATTAGAAGCCTTTTTCATTGAGAAAACAATTTTGTCACACCAAAGTATCGCAATCACCACTGAAAGGGAAAATATATGAAAACTTGAGTTGCTTTGTTCTAATAAGTCTTAAATAGATAGAGTGGTATCTATGAGTTAGGAAGTTGTTATCGTGAATCAACCGATCTTATCTTCTATTTGAAATAAGGAATTTGCAAAGGGTATAGCTGCATCTTATCCTTTGTTAGTAAATAAAGGATTCGCAGATATTATGCATTTTCTGTTCAAAACAAATGATTTGTATCGAGTTAGTTGAAATTATAATCCAACCCAATCTCATCTTTTTTTCTCTTCCCTATTTATTACTTGATATTATAATTTAATAATATTACAAAAAATATAAATAAATATGTAAAGAAAAGAAAATATTATAATTATCACTTATCACCATTTTAGTCTTATCTGTTTGGTCATCGTTGTATTAATTTGAAATCAACTATTGAAAAAATAAATAATAATAATAATAATTATTATCGTTAATTTTAAATTGATTCAACAATAATCAAACAGTTTACAATAATGATAAGGCTAAAATTTTAGTAAGGATAATTGGAAAAAAATAATATATTTATCCCAAATAAATAAGTTTTAAATTTATTTGACCCAGTTTCTCGTCTTCTTTACTCTCTCGTTCTCTTTTCTCTTTGCCCAAATGAGTGAGAAGACTTAGCTCCTTGGGCTCTTTTGTTAAATGGACCCTGTTTTGTGATTCCTTTTATTTTTCGTAAGCTTTCTGATTCCTTCTTTACTCGATTATTCTTGAGATGATTACATTACATAAAATATGCACAATAAAATGTAGGTTTGCCTAATAACGATATATGGACATTACATTACATTATAATGACGTGAATTACATTACATTTTAAGCAAGAAATTATATCAAAGGAAATTCAAAGACAAGAAGAAATTATATACTTAATGTTACGATAAAATGTAGGTTTTCTCATGGAAAAGACCTTATATGTCACAACAAATTATTTCAAAGGAAATTCAAAGATATCGTTATGGGGTATCTAAATGGAAGCATACATTGCTTAGCCAGAGACAAATAGAATAAAGAATTATATCATTATGGGAAATAGTGTAATGAAGTTAACTTGCATATTAGAATATCCCAATCTATTGTTCCGTGTTTGAAGAGATACATTGTTAACGGAAGTAAAGGGAAAATATAACAAATTAATAGTGTGGTGTAAGTGGGCTTCAAGGACATATAGACCTTCCAGTGTATTACCCTTGCCAATGGCCTTCTTGGTGCGCACTCTTGAATGGTAAAATGACCAAGAAAAAAAGTTACGGTGATCAATAACAAAAGCACTCACAAATAACAAATTAAACCAAAACTGATAAACAAATAAATCAGCCTTGAGAGTCAATAGAGATATAACCCTGACATTGCTAATAAAGTAAACGGATGAGAAGATCGATTGCGTACTATATAAAACAAAAGAATCCTGAACTAGACTCAAAGAAGTACTTGTATTGAGAATGGTCGTCTCGTTCTCGTCTTTATGTTGGGCGCCAGGTGGTGATTGGCTATGTAGCACTGATACCGACACGGGACACGTAACACGATACGATACGACACGACACTCTGACACGTTAATTCTAAAAAGTATGAGACTTCGACACGTTAGGACACGTTTTGATATTAAATAATATTTTTAATTTATATAGTGTATATTATATTTAATATTCAATAATTAAAAAAAATGAATCTAAACTTATAATATTCATAAATTTTGCAAAAAAAATAAGATATGCCAAATATTTATATTAAACTCAATGAAATAGTAATCGTAATCCAACGAATCCAATAGTTAGAACTAAAAACTCAACGCTACACAATCTTTAAACCTTTTTTTGAATATCTATAACACGTGTTAGAGTGTCGGAGAGTGTCGGAGTGTCGGAGAGTGTCGGACACGATACGTCAGGGTTTTTGAAGTGTCGGTGCTTCATAGGTGATTGGTGGGAACGCTTCTAGATCAGGTAGGCACCAGTCTGCTGAATCTAGAAGGCGACGGTCTGGTGGGCCTGGTGAAGGGGTTGGGCCTTGCCCTTCACGGAGGAGTCATTCTAGGTCTTCTGGTCGTTCTTATGATCAGAGGATCGGTTTGTGCCGCCGTATTTCACGGCGCTCAGCTTTTGGAGCAGGGTGACTTATTCGGCCTTTGTCCTCTATTAACCGCCAACCGCAAAACCGTCCATTAGAGTATTATTATAAACCTCGCCCTTCACGGACAACCCATCCGACTGTTGAACCTCAGGTCGCCTTGTGCACAACTCGTGGCCATATTCCCAACATTTCCCAATCCTTCCATCGCCGTAAATATGACGAATCCACTGACAACCGATTAGGTAGATACCACCCAGAGGATGGTCGACTTGTGAGGTATGGCGTGTGGGATGTCATTTATAAGACTTGGGGCTTTATAAGATACTGTCTGCGTGGTGGCCTTCTTCTTTAAGCTATTCGGATTTTTACACATCGAGCTCTTCGGAAACCTCTGACTCTTCTGGTAAGTTTCTTGTGTTTGAGTTGTTTTTTGATTGAGTTATCTGTACGGGAGTACCTGTCGTCGGGGGAGTAGGAGTTGTGTGATATGGAGGTTCGGAGTTTGACTCTTTGTTGATCTTTTTGGCGTCAGTTGAAATGTTTGGCGATTGACTGTGTGTTTGTCGCTCCCATGTTTGATTTGAGGGTATTCTCGTGATTCATGGCGGTTGCGAAGAATCACGAACGCTTTTTGGCGAGGGATTGGGTAGACCCGATGGTGGCGTCCTCCTTATCTTGTTATATCAGCGGGGCTACTTTGGACCAAGCCTATCAATCAGAAGTCAACTTTGATTTTACTGAAAATGCCGAAGACGAGATGAAGTGGCAAAAAATTGCGGTCGGGGGTGATGCCCGAGTTTGTGACAAGCCTCCTCGTAAGGCGATCTCCTGATGGCAGTTCATGGTGTACAAGACTCACTTTACGGATCAGAAAGTTAGGTTTCCTTTATCTGAGTTCGAGATGGGGGTGCTAGCCTATCTACGGGTTGTGCCTTCTCAACTACACCATAATGCTTGGGCATATGTTCGGGTCTTTGAAAAAATATGCCGATATTTTGAATGGGTGTGCTCTGTGCGGTTATTCTTTTATTGCTTCTAGATGTCTCCCTCTTTGAAAAAGCTTGGCTGGGTTTCACTGAAGGCGGGGACCGGATTGGGATCGATATTTGCTCAATACGCCAATTCATATAAGAACTGGAGGGGGACTTTTTTCTGGATTCAACCAGCACTTGGCCAGGGGGAAATGCCTTTTTTCGTTGACCGGGAGAGTGGGAGAAGTCGGTTTGACCTATATTGGACCGAGGCCCATTATGAGATTCCCACCAATCAGTATTCATTTGGGTACGAAGCCTTGTCTCCTGAAGAAGTATTGGTAGTGGATTTATTTATGGAGGTTAAGGGAGGCCTTGATCAGTGGCCTACGAAGTGAGTGTTGTGTTACGAAGGTGTGGTTGTGATTCATACCATTTATGGCTATGTTGTGAGTATTAACTATCTTTACTAAAGCTTGTGTCTTTCTTGTGTTGCAGTTGAGAGCTTGCCGATGGAAACGTTGAGACTTGCACGTGAGGCGGCTGCCAAGGTTAAGGCTGCTAAGGGCGTGGTTCCTCAGGTTGCGACGAGCCTCGCCGCGAAGAGAAAAGATATGGACAAAGGAAAAAATAAAGAAGTTCACCATCGCCGGAAGAAAATCCCATTTGCGGCTGACATTCCTACTGGTGAGCTGGAGAGGAGGGCGAATGGCCCTATAATTAAAGATCCCACGAATGTGGTAAGAGGTTCTTCTGCGAGAAAGTTGACATTTGGATCAATGTTGCCTGGGCGTGGAGGCGCAGGGCTGAAAAGGGGGGGAGACGAAAACTTAGTCCCGCATGGGGATTCAAAGATGTCGCGCCTTGAGTTGTCGGAGACGAGGCAGTTAACAGATAGCGACTGTCATGTCTTAGGTGGCTTTTCTTAGGACTCTGGAAATGGCGGGATGATGGTGACTAGTGCTCCTAGCGGTGAAGGGCTTTTGGTGACGACGGGTGTGCAGGATGCTCCTCCTATTGCTGAGATCCCAGTTGGCAGGGCCCTCAAGTTATCAGAAAGGGACCTTGACTCCACTTTTCCTAACCTCGGACGACCTAAGATGGTGGTGTCGGAACGAATCAATCGCCAAGAAATCCTGGATTGCACGCAAGTGGTCATTGGCCGAATCTTGGGTATCCAAGAGGTCGTCCTTACTGTTGACAACTGTTGTACTGCTCAGGAAGATCGCCTTGATGAGATGGGGCATAAGGTAGATGGTCTGACCGCCGATGTTGGGCGCCTTGTTAAGGAGGTTAGTGACAAAAAGGTTGCTAACAAGTCTATGGCTGAGCAACTGAAGGAGGCGAGTGAAGAGATTAAGCGCCTAACCTCCGAAAAAGACGACTTGTCAAAATTGCTGGACAAGTTCACAAAGGACAAAGAGGACCTCTAATCGGAAAAAAGACCTATTATCTGCAGAATTGACCTCCGTGCATGGGAACCTTCACGCCACTCAAGAAGATCTCAAAAAATTAGCTGGGCAGGTGGAAGAACTGTAGGAAGCCTTGGCGAGCCTTATGTACGACTCGTTCAACAATGCGCTTCAACAAGTCTGCATTCGGCATCCTGAGCTTGACATAACTGGTTTCAGCCCTGAGTATGAGGTGGAAGGAAACAAGATAATTGAGCGGTTAGCAGGTGGCGGGGTGGAGGTAATTGAGGAGGGTCCCGACCCTGACGAAGACAAAGGCTCACCAGAAGTCCCTCTACAGGCGATGCAATCGGTGATGGCCATCCTATTTAGGATGAGGCTGGGCATGACTTGTCGACGGGACTTGCTAGCACGACTTTTTCTGGCCCAGATGCGGAAAATGGGGGTGGTGTTGTCGCCGCTGGTGTGGCTGAACAGGCCTCAGCATCTACAGAAGAGATGGCCCCTATGGGATACCGCCAAGTTTAATTTGTAAATCTAGATTTTCCCTTTATGCATGGTTCGTATGCCAACCGTTAGCTTTCCCCTTTCTTCCTTGGTTGGCATGTCAACTATGGATTTGTACTTCTCCAGTTATTAATGAACTTTTCCGCCCCTTATTTAATTCTTTTTACTCACACCCAATGCCTGGGCTTAATATATTATAACTTTCCATTAATTGACGCGTGGGTGAGAACCATCTCATTATTTGGTCGTTGGCTAGGGATGGGAACTATCCCAATCCAACGCATGGCGAGGTGAGAACCATCTCGTCACTTGGACGTTGGCTAGGGGTGAGAACCGTCCCAGTCCAACGCATGGCGGGGGTGAGAACCGTCCCGCATCGCTTGGGCATTGTTGGGGGTGAGAACCGTCCCAGTCCAACACATGGCGGACCCGGCGGATGGGTTGGTTGGTCCTGACGACAATAGGGTCGCACTGTAAATATGTTCTTAGCCTCCGGGCGTCGAAGATGAGTGTAAGTGCGATCTTCTCCACTTGTTGATATCGAAGCTCGGCTCCTCGCAGGACTTTACTGACGAAGTAAACCGACCTCTGGCTTTCGTCCTTGCGCTCTTTGACTAAAGCCGCACTTATGGCTTCAACGCCTACGGCGAGATACAGGAAGAGGGTCTCCCCATTGTCTGGTTTGGTAAGGACTGGTGGGTATGCTCTTTTAAATTCTTAGAAAGCTTTTTCATACTCTTCTGTCCATTGGAACATTGTTCTTTTTTTGAGCAAGTTGAACAGAGGGAGGGACTTGTGTGCTGAGTTCGCCAAAAAGTGGGTGAGAGCTACAATCCGCCCAGGGATTTGCTGTACCTTTTTGACTATTTAGGGGCTTTTCATCTCTATCACCGCCTTGCACTTGTTAGGGTTTACTTCAATACTTCTCTCCGTGAGCATGAACCCAAGGAACTTCCTTGCTGGAACTCCGACGGCACACTTGCTCAAATTCAGCCTCATGTTATATTCTCTTAACCTCTTGAACACACTTTGAAGGTGCGACAGGTTTTGTTCGGGCGACTGTGACTTGGTGATCATGTCATTGATGTATACATCAATGGTGTTTCCAATCAATTCTTGGATTAGTTTATTCATCATTCTATGATATGTGGCTGCTGCATTTTTTATCCCAAAGGGCATCATGGGTAACAATAGTTGGCGTTCTGGGTGATGAATGCCGTTTTGTCCTAGTCCTCTATCAATAGGGGAATCTGATTGTAGCCGGAGTACGCATCCATGAAGGAGAGCATCTTGAAGCCTGATGCGTTGTCCACCAACTGGTCGATGCTGGGGAAAGGGTACGTATCTTTGGGACACACTTTGTTGAGATCAGTGTAATCGACACACATCCTTCATGCCCCGCTAGGTTTTTAACTAATACCGGATTGGACAACCAAGTTGTATACTTTATTTTCCTGATGAATCTGGCATCCAAGAGTCTCTTAACCTCTTCATCAATGACTTTTTGACGATCGGGGCCAAACTTCCTTTTTTTCTGGGCGACAGGTTTCGCCTTGGGACCCACGGGCAATCTGTGGCAGCATAATTTGGGATATATCCCCGGCATGTCAGATGGTTTCCATGCAAATAAATCTTTGTTATCATGCAGGATCTTAATCAGCTTGTCTTTCATGCCTGGGGCTATGGTCGCCCTGATGGTTGTTGTTTGATGATCGGCATCGCATAGGATAACATGTTCCAATGCTTCATCTGGCATGGGTCTAGAGTGTCCAAACTGTGGGTCATCTCGCGCATCAAATTCCACCAAAAAACACTGCTCTGACTCCTTTTTCTTGCTAGAGCTTCTTTCAGCCGGCTGTGTTGCTGCTTGATGGGGTGCTGGTTGGTCTTTAAAGGTGACTCTAGAAGCCGATTTGAGAGAGATGTTGTAGCAGCTTCTGGCTACAGTCTGGTGTCCTCTGATTGTGGCGCTTTTGTTGTCCCTTGCTACAAATTTCATCGCAAGGTAGGGGTGGGAAACGCTAGCCTCAAAGGCGGCGAACATTCTTCTGCCGAGGATGGCGTTATAGGCTGAGGGGGTGTCAAGGACCAAGAACTGAATGTCTGCTGACTTTGATATAGGTGGCATTCCCATCAACAGCTGCAGGTTAATCATGCCGATGGGCTTGGTAATCATTGCGTTGAATCCTGAGAGCTGTCCCACCACCGGGGTGAAGTCATTAACTGTAAACCCTAGAGCCCTGAAACATGGTAAAAATAAAATGTCAGCAGAACTACCGTGGTCAACGAACACTTGATTCACACCGAAGTTGGTAATTATGGCTTGAATGACTAGGTGATCATCGTATCCTGGAAGAACGTCTCCCAAGTCGTTGCTATCCCAAATGATTTTAGGTTAACAGGAGCTTGGCGCAGAATTGGCTTTGTTGATTATTTTGCCGGACACCGCCAAGCACTGCTTCAAATGCTTCTTCCTGGCGTTGGCTGTTTCTCCGCCCCCACGTAGTCCGCCTGAGATCATGTTTATCACACCATGCTTGATGATGGCGGAGTCTTCTTCGTCCTTTTCTCGCTTTCCTCTAGCTCTTCAGCCGGTCTGCTCCCTATAGGTCTGGGAGAGTCCTCCCTCTGGTTGCGTTCGCGGTGGGGCCTGTAATCAGCCTGGTTGGCTCTCCTTCTCTCAGGTGACCGGCTACGCTCTGGGCGACGCCGGGACGAGTCGATGACACGTGTTGGGTCGTATTTCCTCTGGGTGCCTCCTTTGATTAGCTCATCGATCTCATCCTTGAAGGATCTGCATTCTTCAGTGTTGTGACCGTTACTGCGGTGGAATTTGCAGTACACAGCAATTTTCCTGTTTGTATTCGGTTTGTAAGACGCTGTGAGACTGGCGTCCTGAGGGCCTACGCCCTAAAGGGCGGCCGATATATCGAGAGGACTTGTGGATCTTCCTATCCTCGTCACCTTGATCCTTGCTTTTATTTGGTTTTCTCACATAGTTGTTGGAGTTGTCAGCTCTGCTTCCTTTGTATTCTTCGATCCGCATAAACTCCTGGGCCTTCATCTTGACCTCTTCTAGGTCCGTTATCTCATGGCGGGCTAGTTCGTAAGTGAACGCTCCTTGCCTCAACCCTGACAGAAGTATGTGCACCTGTACTTCAGGGTCTAGGCCTTGGACATGTAAAGCTTCTTTATCAAACTGGTCCAAAAAGGACCGAAGTGACTCTCCGGACTGTTGACAAATTTTTTCGAGGGAATGAATGGATTTGGGCACAGGGCGGCTTATTGCAAAATAGGTTTGGAATTTGTTCGCCAGATCATCTTAGGACGCAATGCTCCCAGTTGGTAAGGTGGTGTACCACGTCAATGCCCTCCCGCCCAGCAGTGTGGGAAAGGTTTTGCACATGAGGAGGTCAATCTCTCCGTGAAGGGTCATTGTCGCTTCGAACTTTTGGTTCCACTCGAAAGGGTTAGTATTGCCAATATATGTGGTAATATTGGATGGACCTTTGAAACCCAAATGGACAGGGGTTAAGCGTAGGTTGTCGGTAAGTAGTTTGTTACGTCCGGAAGTTTTGGCAGGAGTAGTTCGTGTGTTCACGTTATGCACTTGCAAGTCTGGTGGGGGCGTGGTGCCTGAGGTGCTTCTACTGAGAAGGAGAGGGCTGGAGCTTGATGGATGTCGTGCTGCGGTGGGGGTGGGATTATGTATGATCTTTGGGGTTGTGGGGCGGCTGGGTGATATGGTGGTATCGCATAGCCATGGAAAGGGAAACCAGCAGCGTATGACGGTACGAAATAAGGGGCACCGACATGGTGAGTGTGAGGTCCAGGGGCATATCTGGTGATTACGGGCCCTTTGTGTTCATAATGCACAACTGCTGGTTAGCTTTGGGCTGGCTGTTGATACCTGGGGGTTGGAACTGTTTGAGGGGCTACTACGGGGAATGGCATCCCGTAGTGAACTCCAGGCGGCGGGGGTTGGGTCGGGACCAAGTTCTCTTCTTGGACCTCTCGTATAGCCACATGACGGTCTAACCGTGTTGCTCTGGCTTCCGCCATCAGGGGCGGTGGGCCAACGGACTGCAGTACTGGCGGGAGATCCTCGGCTGCTGCTCGCTGAATCGGCACTGAGAGCACGGATGGAGGGGAACTGGAGTGGACCGTTTGTACGTGGCCTTCAGGGGTGGTAGCTCTTGGTTGATGTGTTCTCCTTTTCGCGACCACCATATTCCCTTTAGGGTGTAGGATCTGCCTTCTGTAGATCGTTGGGAAGAGAGTGGGAATAAAAGTTTATAGTTTCCCACATACGGCGCCAATGTACCGATGGGATCTATAATCCCACTGTGTTCCCGTAGGGGATGGAGTCACTATATGGATTATACCTCTCAGCAAAGGTAAAGATCAAACTAGAAGGCACAGGTCCAAGTATATGCAAGCAGATAATAATGGGGGTTATGTGTGTATATGTGTGACTCAAAGTAAATGGGCAGAATTACGATACATAAGATACCTTTTTGGTGTTCCCAGGGGGGCTATTTATAAGGGAAGGTGATGTGAATCTTGTGTGGGTTGGTGAGGTGGGGGTCAACCCTCTTTGGGATCTGCTAAGGGTGGCAGACGCTGTTGGGCGTGACAGGCGCTGCCATGATAGCAACGATGCGCCCTCTGTGCCTGGCGATGTCAGCGTGTGACAAAGGGCAGTTTCCTCTTATGGTATCTGGGGCGGTCACCTTTGGGGGTTGGGGTCCCAAGATGAGACATTTTGGTGTTTTTCCTAAGGAGAGTCGTTGCGTTGGGGGTTGGGGGGCTAACCGTTGGTAGGACTAGCGTGGATGGGGGGTTGAGATTGGGCTTGGACCTTTGGGGCATATGTTGTTGGGCCATCCGGAACAACATGTATAAATTAAAGAAAATTATAATAAATTTATGTATTCCTTTTATAGTTTAAGAGAAGACACACCGCAAAGGTGGCCTTAGAAAACTAAGAAAAACTAATACGAAACCCGGGGGAGGAAAAAAGACATAATGTATTATAGTATTTTAATTTACATCCTCTCCTTTAGCGATGATAATTTTCAACAACAAATGGGGAATTTTATGTTCGTGTTAGGAATTTTATGTTTGCGTTAGGAATTTTATGTCGACTAAAAAATGAAATAGAGCAAGAGTCTATGAGCAGAATGAGAAAAAATTGCATACTCTTGTTTAGTGAGCAGAAAATAAAGTGGGTTGGCCCACCGCCCCTGATGGCCCCTGTTGGCCCGCCCCTCCCCGACAATAGAATTTGGGTTGAAAACCCCAACCCGCCCCGTTTTATAGTGGGTTGGCGGGTCAACCCGCTTAAAAAATAAAAAATAATTAAAAAATAAAATAGAATTATATTTTATAAATATTGTAATATTACTTATTTTCATATCACATTCCCCTTAATCTTTTGCCAATCTTACGTCTAAATATATGCTAATATTTAGTTAGATATTCTTTACAAACTTATTTTTATCTCCATACATAAATTACCTTTGTCATAATTAAAGTTTTTCTTCTACGTGTTTTCTAGAGAGTACTAAGATAACAAAAATTTAGATATCACAAAAGCTTAAAAACATAAAATACTACCTAATAATAAATAAATAAATAAATAAATAAATAAATTAACCCGGCGGGCTAACCCGTTTTGCCACCTGTTACAGGATTCACTAGTCCTCTCACAGTTTAATTTCACAATATCATATCATGTGAAGATCTAAATTATTTATTAATAAATTATAGGTTAAATAAGTCCATAACTTCTGATTATTCTGCTCATGAAATGAAGAAGAATTAAGGATTCGATAGAAACTGATTCAAATTGCGGTGACTGAACTCAAAAATCAATAATCAAATTGATCGAAAATCGAAAAATTAAAATCTGAAAAACAAATCGCATCTTTTAATTGAATTAGATCGATTTTCGGTTTGGTTCATGAAAATTGATCCAATCCAAATCGATCCATCATATTATGTATTTATTATTTTTAAAAGATTATGACTTTGAATCTTGTTATTTTTACTTGAAATCTTGGATGTTATTGATAGCAAACATCTCGTTTTAGTTTTTTTTATTGTTTATTAATCTTTTTTAACTCTTCATAAGTTTTAAGACTTGTTTTAGTTCGAAACTTGAACTTTCTAGAAGGTTGTAACTTTGAACACTTTATTTTGATATAACTAATAATTTGTATGACTAAAATTTTAGACTTTTCGAAAAATTGAAAACCAATCTAATTCAAAACGAATAAAATTGGATTGGATCGGAATTAAAAAAAAATTAAATTTAAAGGATGATTATATGACCAAACTGAAGAGATTGAATCAGATAATTTTTATTTCGAAAATAATCCAAGGCACACCACAAACACCACTCGACTATGAGTCCGCATAATGAAGAAATCGTTTTAGTGTTGTTTTGAAATGAATAGTTATTCATATTGTTATTAGAGTGAGGGGTGTTTGGTACAAGAGAAATTTTTATTTGTCCGTGAATCCCGATTTTCAAAAATATGATTTTTACACCCAATTTATGATAATATCTAAAAATTTAAAATTTTGAAAAAAATTAATTTCCTAAAAATCCCAAAGAACACCGCATAACAAACGCCCCCTAAGAGTATTCATGTTTGTGTGAATAATTTACACACCATGCGAACACGGCCCATTAACCCAAATTGTTACCCCAACCTTCATTGCAAGGTTCAATCCACTACAAATAAATTTGTCTCATGAGATCTTATTCAAATATTTTTATCATTGGAAGATTAAAAGAAAATTAAATACAGATACAACAAAATAGTATTTTTAGCACA
This sequence comes from Gastrolobium villosum, assembly GCA_032173675.1. NCBI lineage: Eukaryota > Viridiplantae > Streptophyta > Magnoliopsida > Fabales > Fabaceae > Gastrolobium > Gastrolobium villosum. Next base: position 40,390 of record JAVKPL010005611.1, read on the forward strand.
TTTTAATCATGTATAGTTTCTAATAAAGTGAGAATTTTCTTGCTTACCAAAAAAATAAAAAGTGCGACTTTTCTTAATTTATTAGAACTCAGGACACTTTCATTGGTTATTTTAAAAGATTGAAATGTTATAAAAATGAAAAGGAAAAATAAATAAATAAATGAAACAAATAAAATAGTTATCGAATAAAAATTAAAAATTAAAAAATTGCGATGTTATAATAATAAAGCGAAAATTCATATTATATATAGATAAATTGATATACGGATAGGTAGAAGAAATAATGTGTATATGAACAGTCCAATATAATAATCAAACATCAAATATAGTAATTAATTAATGTAGAAGTACATATTGTCTCACACAAAAAAGAAAATATAGACGGTTCTCATGAAAACTTACTCTAAATAGGAAACTTTACCAAAGCACACAACAAAAAACCAACATAACCAAAACTCATTAAAGATCTAGAGATAGAGGCATGGCAATATATAAAGGCCTTAGAAAGCGAATGGAAATGGATGACTTATTAAAGCATGAGAAATTTTATGAACCGGAGGAAGAGTCTTGTCGAGATGATGGGCCGGGCCGGTTTGTGGGCCAGAGCGCGTTATAAGGTATGCAATCCCGAGGCCCATAAAAGATCCTCCGTGGAGGGGAGATGATAAAAAATGGTTTAATACACTCATTACGAATTATTGGAAATGGAACCTTCAAAAAACGGTTCTTGAATGTTGTTTTGGGATGGAAAACTCCTTCCAATTTTGCTTCTAGAAACTTATCAACTTCTAGCATTGTCTTTGCCAACTCTTCATTGAAAACCTTCCCATATGTGTTCACTTCATTCCCTGTACAAGAAATTCAACGCAATGCAAAAGAATACATATATAATTTATACATTTAAAGCTTCTATCATTGTAAAGTGGAAAACGTTAAAAAACAAAGAGATTAAGGAGGAGTCACGCAAACCTGAAACATCAGTTTTTGTCACAGCAAATATAGCATGATAAAAGATAACAAGAAGCAACAAGGGTACCACAAAGCGCACAAGTGCGCGCTGCAGATTAGAAGCCTTTTTCATTGAGAAAACAACTTTGTCACACCAAAGTATGGCAATCACTAGTGAAAGGGAAAATATATGAAAACTTGAGTGGCGTTGTTCTAATATGTCTTAAATAGATAGAGTGGTATATACGAGTTAGGAAGTTGTTATCGTGATTATCAACACATCTTATCTTCTATTTGAAATAAGGAATTTGCAAAGGGTATAGCTGCATCTTATCCTTTGTTAAAAAAATAAAGGATCCGCAGATATTATGCATTTTCTGTTCAAAACAAATGATTTCTATCGAGTTAGTTGAAATTATAATCCAACCCAATTTTATCTTTTTTTCTCTTCCCTATTTGTTACTTGATATTATAGTTTAATAATAGAAAAAATCTATATATATATTAAAAGATATAAACTTAAAATATTATAATTATCACTTATCACGATTATAATCTATCTGTTTGGTTATCGTAATGGGTCAAATTTATTATTAATTAATTAATAATTTTGAAAAAATAAATAATAATAATTATTATCATTAATTTTAAATTCATCCAACAATATATAAATGACAGATGTTATTCCCTTTAATAATATTATAAAAAAAATTGATAAATAAATATAAAAAGAAAAGAAAATATTATAGTTGCCACCATTATAGTCTTTTTTGTTTGGTTATCGTTGTATTAATTTGAAATCAACAATTGAAAATAATAATAATTAATTATTGTTAATTTCAAATTGATCCAACAATAATCAAACAGCTTATAATAATGATAAGGCTAAAATTTTAGTAAGGATAATTGTCCATCAACGGTTAAATAATCAAACTTAATTGGCCAAATTTATTATTAGTTAATTAATAATTTTAATCCAACAAATTATAACCGTTGATGGACGGAAATCAACGGTTAGGATCTAAAATGATATAAGCTTCTATCCTTTAAAAGGATAGATGTTTTTTCCCTACATAAAATATGCACGATAAAATGTTGGTTTGCCTAATAAAGTGGGCTCCAAGGACATGTAGACCTTCTAGTTCATTGACCTTGTCAATGGCCTTCTTGGTGCGCCCTCTTGACCGGTAAAATCACCAAGAAAAAAAGTTACGGTGATCAGTAGCAAAAGCACTTACAAAATTGAAATCGCCTCCAAAAAATGTGAGAATCTTTCTCTCTCCGAACGGCGACACGCTCCGAACATCAAAAAAAGGTGCAGGCTTTTTTTCCGACACATTGACCATTCGAGTCGCCATTGTTATGAGCATTTACATAAAAAATTGAAAAGGTGTGTTAAGAATGACCTTAGCCTATTAACATCACGAATATAATATTGGCCTTTCTCCATTTAAAGGTGAACAAAAAATAAAAGGAAGAAAGAGATAAGTTAGCATGTTAAAGAACAGCAAAATAGAAGCGTTTACAAAAAACTAATTTTCAGATAAAACCTTAGCTTCCAATTTGCAGTAATAATTTACAAAGTCTACAATAAAAGAAAATTTAAAGTGAGAGAAGGTAGATAACAGATTATATTATCTTAGCCCATTATAAAAAAAGTTCAAAAATTTTGAAAAAAAATAAATTGACACAAACAATTATCAGTGCCATTAATCAGTTTTTGTGGGATTGTTTGTGTTTAGATAAAGGATAATATAAATTCACTGCAATTCCATAAACATACATAAATTCAATATATATCCAAATAGCATAATATAGAATAAAATCATTTAAAAAGTCTCTTAAACCAATAAAATAGGGTGAAATAAATTGATGAGAGAGAGTTATTACAAGTAGTATAAAAAACATAAATAAATATTTATATACTAGGCTAGTTTGGGAGGCTCTGAGGCCGAGCTTCTGAATTAGAGCCTGAGGCCTTTTTATTAAACGAGTTTTTATACATATATATATATATATATATATATATATATATATATATATATATATATATATATATATATATATACACACACACGTGCGAGATAAAGTTATATCATATTTACACAAAACACATTAATCCCATGAACAAATTTATTACCAAGTTGACTATAAAAAGTAGAATAGATAACAGTACATCATTTAAAAATAATAATTAATAATACATTAATGAAAAAAAAAAGGAATAATTTTGGAATTAACCGGCCGTAACTAATCATGTGAATTGATTTTCTACGAGGGTGAAGTGTCACCGATTAATTTGGGATATTTGGTTGTTTTGAGAGTTGTAACAAATCCTTTTGCTAGGTCTACAAATGAAGAGAATAATAGCAAGAGATTACGGAGAGAATAATAGAAGAAAGGATGATTTCAGATGATAGAAAGACAGAACACGAGAGAGAGAAATTACTTGATAATTCTTGTTTGCTTTCATTATCCAATTCATGCCTACATATATCCTCTAAGGATTGTTACACAACATCCAAACAACTTATTTGTAGAATATTCTAGAATTACTAATACCTACATATACCCTCTAAGAATTGTTACACAACATCCTAACAATTTATTTGTAGAATATTATAGAATTACTAATATTTGGGCATGTGAGATGCTGTAGCTACAAGAGTTGAGTGGTGGAGAAATATTTTTTTGGATGTTGATTTGAGTGTTTTGTTGGAGTGAAAAGCGTTGCTTTCGGAGATTAGGTAGATTTAGATTCTGGGTATGAGAGATACATTTAAAATTGGTGATTATAATTGTTGAAAACAGTCGCGATTGATTTAAGCCCATAGGATTAGTTTAATAGTTAGGAGTTTGAGTATGTTATATTAGGTTATAAGTTTTATTTTTTCTTGTATAAAAAAAATAAAAAGTAGTGGTTTTGAATGATAGGCATGTGTATGTGCTTAGATATTGAGAGGGAAAAATAATTTTATCTAGTGTAACTCAAAATATTATCTTCTTGTAACGTGGATTTTCTGAAGATCTCTTTTATTTATTTATTTTCTTAAAAATTCTCTTTATGAATTATAATATATAACTTTATCTAATGTGACAATATAAAATAATATTGATTGCAAATTAGGGAGCTATCAAAATGCATGTGAGCCGAATCAAGGAAGTGGTTGATGCTAGATGCCTTTCTGAATGAGTCTCTGCGGTGACCGTCTCTATTTGCATGAGTTTTTATTTCTAAGAAAATTGTTTTGTTTTTTTAATAAAAGTTCTTTTTGTAGATTTTTAGATGTTTGGATAATAACTTTCTAGAAAAGCAAAATTTAAAATAAAAGTTAAAATGCTGTTTTTTCACAGAAGTAGTTGGTTGCTTTTGAAAAAAGTAGAAATTAAAAAATAATATATATATATTTTTACAATTAAGATAATATAAATTTTTAAAATACAACTTTAACCTCATCTTCTCATACCTGTTTTATGTCTCCTTATTTCACTATCATGCTATTTTATCTCTCCTTTATTGTAATTTTGTATATATAAAGTGCCTTTTTTATTATTTTAACATCGAAATAACTTTTCTATGTAAGAATGATTTTCAGTTCATACATCCAAATGTAAAATAACTTTATATTAAAAAAATTAAAAAAAATACATAAAAAATTATTTTTTTAAACAAGGAGGGATATTCTTACTACCAAAATCTTCTACTACCAACTCATTACCTATCTAATCACCATTGGATTAATATTTTCTCTTTTTTCAAATTTTTTTTAGCATTCTCTCTCATTGATTCAATGGTGATTAGATAGGTAGTAAGTTAGTAGTAGAAAATTTTAGTAGTAAAAATATCTTTCCTCTTTTAAAAAACTCATTCAATCGGGCTAAGGAAAAGCAGCAGCATGGTTAAGGCTTTAATGTGTAACGTCAAAATATCTGCCCAGATATCTCCATTATTTCTGGATCTATAGTAGAAGCCCAATCAAAAAGGACGTTCACGATCCACAGGCCTTATCTCCATTATTTCTGCATCTATAGTTAGGCATATGAAAGTGTCCACCATCCACATGTATATAATTTTCTAATATGCTTATCTTGGATTTTTTAAGTGACTGGAAATCAAATAAGTTTGAATTTATAACAAATAATTTTTTAATATGCAAAAAAATAAATACAAAGAAATAAAATTAATACAAAAAGTATTTATCATTTAAAATGATATAATTTGGTATCACTTTAAATAAAATAATTGTGTTTTGTACATATTTTGGTGAATTTTTTATATTTTCCCCCCTCTACAAAATAAGGAAGAGAGAGAAAGAGAAAATATAAAACTCAACAAAATACTATTGTCACTTAAAATGATATAAATTATATCATTTAAGATGATAATTTGTTTTCAAAATTTGATTATATTTTCAAAAAAATATTTTAAAATTAAAACCAGTTAACCTAACCACTAACCAAACCGGTCCAACAATTGGATTGTATATACACTTGACGCAGTACCAAATTGAACCAGTTTGATAGTTGAAGTCAGTGTTATCTGACCAGCTCAAACCAACCTGGTCAAGTTTCGAACCAACCATGAACAGACTCAGTGAAAACCGGTTCAAAATGGATGGATTTTACCAAAATGAGTGAACTGGTCAAGTCATCAAAACCAGCTGGTCATGAATTTTTATTTAAAAAAAGTTATATGTTGGTAAATGTCTTATAATTATTAAAGATGTTTAGATGATGATATTTGGTAGAGAAATTATATATAGTTACCTGATACTTGATTTTTCTTTTTTCTTTGTTTATTTCTTTTACAATATATTATATGTTGTTAATTATCATATATGACTTTTTTTATTCCTACAAAAATTATATATGTTTGCGGCCCGGGTCGAAGTGGTTTTAATTTAAGTACTTTTGTACATTTTTATATATAAAATATGAATTTTCATGTATTGATCCGCATCATACGATTCAACCGATAGGTATATAACCTGATCGAGGCAATCATCGAGTTTGATAAGATTAGTTGGAGTAGCTTTTGGAATTTTATAGAATACTTTTAAATAGAATAAATTGGTGGGACTTTAACCATGACCTATTGTTGAATCTACATGACAATAACCACTAAGCCACTTATATTGTTGTCATTTTGCTATATTTATTAATTATTATATATCTTCGTATAAATTTAATTTATACAATTCAACTTTGACTTATTAATTGAATCAGTATATTATTAACCCAATATTTTGATTGAGTCGATGAGTGGTCCTAATTTTTAATATCATTTTATTTTTATTTTCATTTTAAGTATAAAATAAATATTTTTTCAGTTTATTAATAATTTACATAATTAATTTTAGAATAGCCTTAATTAAAACAAACTGATGTAATGTAAGGTGCTAACACCTGTATGTAACCAACTCCCAAATCCATTCTAACTTTGAAATGCAAATGTATTTTTCAATAATAGAATTCTTTTCAATATTTTTTCAAATATATCTCAGTGACTCCATCCATATTTTCCATTTTTTATTGTTCACTGCCCCACCTTGATCCAGGTTATACCACACGATGTATATATTCGTGAACAAATTTTGTTACTAGAAGTATTAATGATAAATATAATGCTAATCACAAACCAAAACTCTTTAAAAATAAAAATAAAAAACACATAACATATTTCCGAAAGAAAAAAAACACATAACTTTATGTGACAATATTTCACTCGTGCTAAATCCATTGACCAACTGACAATGTCACCCAACTAAGGAATTTTCTTTATAGCACATGGCAAGCGCATTGTTTGAATAACCCCTATAATTGCATCAAAGTAAATGAGTTTTATACATTCATATTTTAAAGAAAAAAAAAACACATAACTTTATGTGACAATATGTCACTCGTGCTAAATCCATTGACCAACTGAAAATGTCACCCAACTTAGGAATTTTTTTATAGCACATGGCAAGCGCATTGTTTGAACAACGCCTATAATTGCATCAAAGATAAATACTGCTATATATTTCACATCATCAATACCTTGTTATTTATACACCAAGTTCTTTCAGTTTTCTTGGAGAAGACATCAAGGTACAACTAATTTACACAAGGTCAATGCAAGAATAACAAATAAATGGTTTTAGTTTCAATTAACCTGCAATTCTGATTCATTTGAAATATAGAGGCAACATATATTACAGAGTCTAGACAATCAAATGCAGATAACAAGCAAGGCCAGAACACCTTGAGAGGTGCTTCTTGGTTATTTATATATCAGGCTTCTTTTGGACCTTTCCCTAGCAAAGTCATTAAAAAATCTTTGTAGTCTCCTGAGGTATCCCCAATGACATCATCATCAAGACTTGATTTGTACATGTTGGCATATTCAAATCTTACTTTCAAGAGGTCAATTTCAGCTCGAGTTACAATAGCTCTGTTGAGGGTATCTTCATCGGTTCCAAGCCCAAGAATGGAGTCTCTCACAACCTGTTGGTGGATACAAGTCAAGAAAAATGAGATTGGAATCAATTGCTGCATTCGAGTATTTTCAAAATCAATTGTCCAGTTGTGTAATACAATCTTGATGTAGCTTGAAAGAAATTAGAGTAAATACTTACTTCGATCTTCTAAAGATATAAATGTATAAATACATCAAATAGGTCCTATAGACAACCAATATAATGTCAAAATTCGAGTAACCACCAAACATGTGGATCATTTAGTAAGGGGTTGTTTCAACTTAATCAGTGGTCTCAAGTTCGAGTCCCTGAAAATGTAGCTGTGTTAAAACTTGATAAGGAGAGCTTTGTTGCCTATGTGGTTGTACAAGGCACAAAAAGGCACAAATCGGACTAGCCAAGTAATCAATGAACCGATAAATAATATAAAAAAATGTCAAAGTTAGATAGTAGAGAACTATTTTAATGTATTTATTATTTGAGAACCACACTAATGATACATTGTATATTAGATGTTTACTCAAGGAATTATTATATAGTACCCCCAAAAAGAATAAGGGAAAATAATTGAGAGAAACTATTCAGTCATGTCATGGTGTAATACTAAAAATCATATTTGACCACTTTTCCAAAGAAAAAAGTTCCTTGTAGATGGAAGAGAAAATTAAATTGTTAATGCATTATAACCTATAAAATTAAACTGATATAATTCTATTTGGCCAGCACTACTAGTTTTATCATAAAAAGTCCAAGAATTTTAGAAGTCACTAATTGTCAATATAGCAAGTATTGTTCAAAGTACTGATAAAGTTGGGCTTTGAAAATTAGAAACCAACGGTGGAAAGGGGCTGAACAGTGAAAGATAGGCAGTTTCTGTATTTCCTCAGCTGGCATAGTTCTTGAAAAGCATATTTAAATACATCGTGAAAATTGATCAATAGATTCTCATGAATTTGTTGGAAGTATTCAAGTATGAGTTGTAAAGAAGTACCACATTGGCTAGACATAGACCAAGTGATGACCATATAAGTGCAAAAGACCCATAAATCTATAGCAAGTATTCAAGTATGAGTTGTAAAGAAGTACCACATTGGCTAGACATAGATCAAGTGATGATCATATAAGTGCAAAAGACCCATAAACCTACAGCCTTAAGGTTTTGAGTTGAGAAATGTCTATAACATTACACAATACTGGTTTCTACAACATAGCTCTTATAAAACCCCCCGTACCATTCCCATCAGAATTGACAGCTTAGCATGATAAGACAATAACATCTAAGTTTTATAGATAAAATGTGTAAGTTTAATAAGTCACACCCTGTCTTATGTAGAAGAAAATTAGTAGTTTACCTTTGCAAAATGTTTCTCAGGGCAGTCTATGCACCATACTGCCACATTTAAGAGAGATTCCAAATCACCCTTGCCACAATTGTTTATGTCCTGTCAAGAAAATCATCCAAATTCCTATTGTATAAATAAAGTAATCATATATATATATATACACACACACAGAGAGAGAGAGAGAGAGAGAGAGAGTATAAATTTGAACCACTATCAATGTAAAATGTTTGCACTATTAATAAACAAGATATTGTCACATCATTGTAATAACTAAGGTTTTCCAATTCAAGTAAAAATGATTTAAGAGGCTTTAAAAAACTGACATGATATAAATCACTAGTAGTGTTAAATTTTACAGCTTTAGTGGATCAAAATTAAAGTCTTACATAAGAACCTAAGTTTTAAAGCAAAACCTGTTCCATTGTATTCCCATAGAGTTGCTTGTAGCATGCAAAAGTTTCCCGGAGCTGGAAAAGATTCCTAGTGCTAAGTATCCAAACAATGTGATCATCATCTAATTGCTTACTGTTGATTGCTTCATGTAGTTTTGATGCCTCTAACTTGGCAACCTCCAAATTTACAGCCACTTTGTCATACCTGTAGGAGCTTACTAGACCTACTAAAAGCTGCACAATACCCACATTACTTTTCCAGAGGAAATCATAGAACAAAAGGGATATCATAAATGTGAGGGTGAATCATGAATGCAACAAACATTCTATAACTAATAGAAGCTTGAAAGTCCATTAATCTTAAGTATATGTAGATCTGATTATGATATTTTCAAACCTTAATTTTCAGATTCAAACCACGGTAAATAGGGGCATACATCCCTCACAGAAAACTATATGTGCTTGAGTTTACTGAATGAATGCTGTCAAATCTACAGAAAAGCCTGTTTTGTAAAAAAAAAAAAAATTAAAAACTGTAACTGTTCTTTTGTTTGTAGAATCAAATTTAGAGAACATGTCTGAGTTGTTTATATTTTCTGTTTTGGTTTTTAACTTTCAAAACAAAAAAAACACAGGAAACAACTGTTTTCATAATTATTTTACAAAACAGTTTTAAGAACAAGAAAATCAAAACACAATCAAACAGAAATTTCAAAACTTCATAGAAATTCTTGCTTCTTCATCATCTCCATCATCATTTTTATTTTTTTCTTTAAATCCTCCCACCTCTAAACATGATTCCTCAAGAACATTACATTGGTGAAGAAAAATACATGATTTAAGAAACAGCCTTTAATAATAGATTGACCAAGCTCTTCTGTAAAACCTTTTTCACTCTCTTGTTTTACCTCATGTTACTATGCAACATCCTACATTATTTTCACTCTTGTATACTCAAATGAAGTTGAGCTCAAGAAAACTAGAGCCTTATATCATGTGTTAAGAATTTAGGAGCTATTCAAGCACCTTTACCTGTTGTCAAATAACTATTTCTCACTTGATGAACATTTGAGCCTGACTACACAAACTCAACTAAATGTTTCTGTTCTGTGCTTCTAAGAAACTTCATGTTCTGTTGTCCAAAAAAAAAGATAGAGAAGCTTCATGTTCTTACCTTTTTGAGGGGCTGAGAAACAGAAGCTATAATGTCCTCCTCAAGTGAGCAATCAAAGAGAGAGCAGTAAGCCTGCCTCACAGCAATCAAATGGTTAGGAGTTGATGCACATGCTATTTCAACCAGAACCTGTAGCTCTTTAATCCCTTTCCACCTAGCCTTCAATGCATCCTTTGCCAGTTTCGCATGCCTTTCTGGAGGATCGTAAGTCCAGAGAATTATAGCATTCTGTTAGGCATCACAAGTCTGAGTCAAAGTCTTTTATAGTAGATCACATGATTATTTAGGAAAAAAAAGGCATAGTATAAAAATCAGATTATTTTTTCCAATGGATGAAAGGAATCATGTCACAAGAGTTTATACAATTGTTAGGACAAACATCACTCACTATCTTGACTCTGTAGTTGTAAGATTGAAGGATATATTTCCTTGATCTTTATAATTGCCATCTTAATGGAAGATAACTAAGCATATAAATCACAGTTTTATCACATGAATCTGAATTGGCACGCGAGCAAAGATGAACTTGGTTTACATTATACATTTTTCTTTCATTTCTCTCTTCTTATAACCTCTTTTGTCTTTCTTTCTTTTTCTTTTTCTTTTTTATTGAATAAAGCATGAAGAAACCCATAACAGCAGACAAATAACTTATGTGATCTTAAGCTCCCCTAGAAGAGGAAAAATCGAAAAACGAAAAAGCATTCAGGTGAGAGTGAACATTAAATGACTTTTTTGTAACAATGAAAATGCATTTCAATCCTTCATGTGTTAGAAATTTTATTTTATGGGCAATATTAATTAATTAGTTTTGTATTTATAATTAATCGGGTTAATGGATATTCCAATATAAATAATGTAACTAAGCCCACTGTGATCACATTTGATTGGGCTTCTAGCATCTGTTGTTATTGGGCCTAGTTGGGCAGCAGTGTATGCTCTAGTGTGATCCTGGTTTTCCATGATGGGTGGACCCAGTGGACACAGACTCTTCTCTGGGTTATTAGCTAGGTTCTCTCTCTAGCCTATTTATATTGGAGCTAAGCTCCATTAGCCATCATGCTCCCATCTGCTGAAGGCTGCCAATTTCTGAATAGGCGATAGAGAGGAAGACTCTAGCATCTTGTTCCCCTTGTTTCCGAGGGTTCTTCTCAGACTTTGTGATGGCCCAACAAGAACAAGGTACACATAATTACAACTCTGATTTATTGTCATTTGGTATTTTATAATCATGTGCATGATTCATTATTTTTAGTTTTAACATCATGAACATTAAAAAAATCCCAGTCAAAAATGGCCTTTTTTAAGATTATCTCCTTAATGTTTTTGTTTAATTCCCTTGATAATCATTTTCAGAATAGTCAACTAATTAGGAAGAAGAAGTTTGACCAAAGCTGGTTGGCAACCTAGCTGTTTTTGTTTTTAAGATTATCTCTCTCTCTATATATATATATATAACTCTCTCTCTCTCTCTCTCTCTCTCTATATATATATATATATATATATATATAACTCTCTCTCTCTCTCTCTATATATATATATATAGAGAGAGAGAGAGAAGAGAAAGTTTAGACCCTTTAGTTTTTTCTTCACAATAACAGGCTACAGCTATTGGGAAAAATTTGAGCTATTCTTCAATAAAATTAGCGTAAAATTGAAATCCAGAGTAAGGAATAGAATACATGATTGGTCAATGCTGGTTGGAAACCTAAATGCTAAGCATAAATGACCAATTTGCATCAAAGAAAAACTACAGTTTCAAATTAGCACAAGCTATGAATAAAAGTGTCATTATTTCAATTGACATCTATCATATGCCAATAAAATACAAATTGGAAGAATTGTTTCTTAAAAACAAAAGAAAAGAGAAAGCCAAATCAAGCATGACATACTCTAAAATCACCAGAGAGCTCAGAATGGAGACGATCAATGAGTGATTCATTGTAAAGCTGCTGATAAGTTTCTTTGATTTCCTTCCTTTGCTGGGCATTCCTGTGTCCTAATACCAATATTACCTCCTTCTCATCTGTCCCAAATCCTATATCCATGCATCATCATCATCAACAACAACAACAACAACCATCTAATGCCAAAATTAACTCATACACATAACCATAAACCAAGGGGAAAAAAAGAGACTGAAAATGCAAAAGCATAGAGGACAATATCTCCAATGTCCCAAGAACAAAATTCCATCCATTGCTAATAAAGCCAATAAAAAAGGGCCGGCCCAATTCAAATACCTACTTTGTGAGTGTCTGGGGAAGGGAATACTCTAGTCAGTCTATACCCTGCTTTTAGACTGATTCGAACTCGCGACCTAACACACCACGGCAAGCTTATTGCTGAGCCAAGCCGGCCCTTCTAATAAAGCCAATAAATAAATAAATAAATTACCCTCTGCTATTACAAACCATTTGCAACCATGCAAATTACACTATAATGTTTGAGGAAAACCCACTAACACAGATTTTTTTTTTCTTTCAAAATTTCAGTTTTTTAGCATAATTCTTGCTGCCCAAATTCAGTGATCACTATATCATCACAAAAAAAATAAAAAATAAAGAAAACCCAATTCTTGTTTCAACTTTCTTCAGCATTATTATATGACCCTATATATGTTTGATATATATGGAGAGAGAGAGAGAGAGAAACCTTGGAAAGCCTTTCTAAGTCGTTCACTGTCATGGGTAGGAGAAGGAACAACCTCTGGCAGTTTCAATGAAGCCATTTCTCAGGAACAAAGATGAGTTTTCAGTGACAACAAATCCAAGTTAAAGAAACTGTTCCCACATGTTTTGTATGTTTCAGCTGTTCAATAAAACTAAGATTTTAACAACTATTTTTGTGCTTTACTATTTTGCCCCTGGTCTCAAATTTGGAAACTCCAACTAAAGTCCTCTTTGTTTATGTATTTTTAGATGTGGACATTCGTTCTCTTGAATTGTGGAGAACTCCCCAAAATTTCGACATATTTATCTTTATACCCTAGGAAGTTTTTTAATCATCCATTTCTAGAAACTGCTTATTTTTTTATTTTTTTTTGATACATAGAAACTGCTTAATTTGTTTCATGATGTATGTTACTTTAAGAATAACTTTTCATCTTTTTAATCAAATTTATTAATAAGCTTTTTAATTATACATTGAATACTTTTTTGTATTTTAAAATAATAAATTCATTTATTCATTTTTATAGTTTTTCATTAAGTATTAAGAGAATTGTGAAAAAAAAAATATTTTTTAGAAAATTATTAATTAGTATCTTCTAGTCTACATACGTATTTGGAAATAAATTATTTTTAAAAAAAAATTATCTCAAATTTTTTTTAATCAAAATGTTTTTATTTCAAAAAAAATAATCAATAATGTCATAAATACACTGTTAAAAAAAATAGATAAACAAATGATACATTAAAAACTACAAAAACACGTTTGCTGTTTTTGTAATACTTTTTGTGGTGAGCTGTTTTTGTAATACATTAATTTCCTTCCATTAATTTGAATATTCAAGGTGGCAGAGCGTTTCTTTATTTCACATTCATACCTACCGTCCTTTGAAAGAGAATAAATTAAAACTCGTGTAACACATTGGTTTGTACTCTCGAAAATCCAAAACGATTTCATGACAATCATTATATGACACTATTTTTGAAAATAAATAATTTCTTCTTTGAATAGTATATGAGAGAAAAAAAAATATATTTGATAATATGTTCTATTTTTTATTCTAAAAATGAGAATTGTATTTGATAATATAACAAAAAATTATTTCGATTAAATATAAAAAAAATTATCATCACTTTCCTTTTCATATGATGTGGTGGTGGTCATCGTGGAATGGTGGTGGTGACGGCAACGATCATGGTGGAGATGGTGATGGCAGTGATTGCGGCAATGCTAGCGATAATAGTAGCTGTGGAAATAGCGTTGTGATGGTAATGGTGATGGTGGTGGTGATGATGATAGTGGTTGTGGTGATGGCGATGGTGATGGTGGCAATAATGGTGGCATGGTGATGGTAGTGGTAGTGGCGGTGGTGGTGACAATAGTGTTTGCGGCGATGGTGGTGGAGGTGATGGTGGCGGTGGTGACGACGGCGGCGGCGACAATAGTGGCGGTGGCCCTGTCGGGATGATGTAGTTGTGGTGGTGAAGATGATAGTGATAGAGAGTGGTTGAGAGAGACAACTCTTTTTCATTTTGTGTCCGAAAACAAAAATAATATATATATTTTTTTCCCAAACACAAAAATTGAACTGTTTCATCTCAGGAACAAATAAAATAAGGGGTAAATATTTCTGCAGCCACTTTAGATAAACTTATTTATAGCTGCCAATTTTAACTATCTTCTCCCGGAAGAACATTTTTATAACATTAAAGTTGCTCTTTTTTCTCTCTCCTAAGTTACTTTTCAGAACTTTTTTGCTGACATGGAGAGAGAGAAAAGAACACTTTAGTATTATAACTATATTCTCCTGGAAAAATAGAGTTAAAAATGGTAGTTGTAGATAAATTTATCTAAAGTGGCTGTAGAAATACTTTTCCCATAAAATAAACTAATTTTGTGAAACATTATTTCTCCCCATTTCTATTCCCGAACACAAAAAATAAAATAAAAAGTTTATTTTGGGAATGTTGTCATGTACTCCCTAAGATGCATGCCATTATGTCAATAGTGAACATTAAATGGGAAAAAAGTGTGTGAAAGTAATGAATTAAAAAATAAAAATAAAACTACGAGGACCTTGAGCCGCGAGAGAGTTTGTATGAGTATCTGTACTCATGTAAATCTGATTGCAAATCATGATTTTCAATTGGAGGTGACTAATCAATTACTTTATCTCGTCTCATAATCTCGAATTTAATCTTTAATTAAATTCATATTCATACGTAACCCGTACAACTAAAATATGAGATTCAATGTATGACATAAAAAATGAAAAGAAAAAGAAAAAATCAAAATATGAGATTCAGATTGATCACAACATGTTTATGAATAATTTTATGCAAAACTTCTGACCAAGTGAGTCTATTATATGTTGTTAAGATATATAGCGGATCTTAACTTCTTGTAGAGAAAGGAAAAGGAGAATGAAAAGTAACTGAAAGCAGGTTCTTGAACATTCATCACATAAATAAGGATCCCTTCTGTTATCAAAAAAATAAAATAATAAGGACCCCTTTTTATTACAATCACTCCCTTAATTAACCACTAGTTTAGTTACACGTGGGTTATATATCAGCAAATTTATGACAACGTCATAAACTATACACTAACTACCTAACTCCATATAACCCTAACAATTAAAGGAACTTTGTGTTAAAATTCGGATAATGCGATTGAAAGCAGGTTCCTCCCAAAACATTCGGGTAAAGCATGGGCAGTGACGGAGCCACTTGCTGTCAGGAGGAGGGCTCTGTTCGGATTAAATTTTAATAAATTGTATTATCATGTATAATTATATAATTAATTATAACACAGTCTAAAATTGGGTTATATATCTCTATAAAAAAATTAAAATATATTTGAGATTTGGGTAAGTTGCATTAAATTATTTGTTCCATTTTCATTTATTTTAAAAAATTAAAACATATTCAATAAAATTAAAAAATATTTAATAAAATTATAACTCTTTTTTTATGTTTTTTGTTCAGATGTTTAGTATTTAATATAATTTAAATATATTATGATATGAATTAATTAAAATTAAGAAAAATAAATACGCAATTGAATTGAAGAGCTCCGCCAAAGCATGGGACCATTGAATCAGCCATTGATCTATCTTATCAGTGATCTCTCGCGACATAACAACCATGAGGATATCTTTGGTACTACTGTAATATGTATTCTTTTACCAAAAATAAAAAAAGTGATGATTTAAGAAAAAATAACCATAAAAAGAAGGGTAAAATGATAAAAAAATATATTATTATTTCCAAATTAATAACATTACACAGACTTCAGTTCCTACAACAGATAATTCCCAACTTCCATGTATATTAATTATATTCAAAATTTATTTTGATTTTTGATTAATTCAATTCGCGGACATTCAATGTTTATTTTTTTATTCGTAAGGCTTGAACACTCTTAACACTCAAATTAATGGTCATTATTGTGTAACCGTATTTTCAATACATATTAAATATATATTAATGGAATTTTGTAAATTGACAAGTATTAATCAAATAAAATATTTATAATATATTATAGGGTTTTAAAATAGAATTTCTGTAAATTGAAAAGTATTAAAAAATCAAAAAAAATATTTATAATATGTTATAACTTACCTAATTAATTCTCACGTACGTGGCACCAATTGAAGTTCGAATCATTTCGTCATGTTGAAAACATTTTAAAGCATTATAAATTAGTTGCGAACACAGCCTGTCCACTATTTTTCCAGACCTCGTTTTTCACGGATGCGTACGATATTTGCAATTTACGGAATCCACTCTCTGCTTGTCTCCGCGGGAGTACAATATTACTTATTTTGGATTATATTGAATACTGAAAATTAAATAATAAAACTATAAAAGTTATAGATAAAATAATCAAGATTATATTTATAAAATTTAAAAATTGGAAAAAAAATTGATAATTAAAATAAAACGTTTTATTATTCAGTTTGTAAATTTTATCACTAATATAATAATTTTTAAAGAGATAATACAATATTTTTTATAAAGTATCGAAATAGAATAATGCTTATTGGATACAAAAAAGAGAGAAGAATAATGCTTATTATACATTATTTGAAAATATATTTTCTCACATTAGAAATAGGGGACAAAATTAAAATATAAGTGTATGTTTATGAAAAATAAAAATAAATTATATATAAGTGTATAAAGAATAGTGTCGTATAATCATTATTAGTGGGGTTACTTGGTGTTCACAAATCACACGCTGAGATATTTTTAAATAATCATAAACAGCATTCAGCAGTTAATATGTATGTATTTTTTTAAAAAATAAAATAAAATATGGCACTCAAATTTTTTTATTTAAGAGAATTAGTCTCACCATAATTAATTTATTATGAATTTAACATTTTTAATACATTTTTTAAAAATTAAAAAAATAAATTTTTTCCATAATTTCATGTCTGCAATCGTGCTATTATCTCTTTACCTAAAAGTATGAATCATAATTAATGTTTATTTTGTTAAAAAAGAAGAAGCATGAATCATAAGTCGTATCAATAATTGAATGCCATTTTTGATGCAGGTGGACCACCATCTTTTTTTTGGTCCATTTTCACAAATGAAAAAGAAAAGAGGAAATTTTCGAGATAAAACTGAAAAAAAAAAAAAAATGGTCCATGTGACATGTGAGACAAAGCATCCAATTATTCAAGGGAAAAATATTTATTCTTTTAAATAACATAATTTACATCATTTTATTCTTACAAAGAGGTGTGATCCACATTTTTCTCACAAAGAGGTGGGATCCATACTTTTATTTTTTTGTCAATTCTCTCTCCTCTATTATCTATTTCTCTCTCTTAAAATAACACAACTTTATATCCTTTAAAATGACACACACTTTATTTATTATTTAATGATCCTGAACTATTTTAAATTTTATTGTTGATGTAGAGATTGTTAGCCAATTAATAAGACAATATTTTGTTTTTTGGTGAAATAAGACAATTTTATATATGCATTCTAGTCCACTCATGTTTGGAAACCGCGTTTTTCACGACGCATAGCATGTGCCCTTCTACTATTAAATTAACGGAAAATGCTAACTAACACGGTTGTTGTGATCTTTGTGATCAATCTTCAGCCATATTTTATAACATCGTGAATTGAAATGGATAATATTTGTAGGAAAAAAATATTTGTCTTTTTTAAAAGATACAATTCATGTCATTTTACTCCCACAAAGAAATGAGATCCACACTTTTATATTTTTTTGTCCACTCTCTCCTTCTTTATTTATGTTTCTTTCACTTAAAATGACATAAAAAGATTTTTGGTGAAAAAATGACATAAATTTATATCATTTAAAATGATACACAGTTTTTCAATATTTCTAATATATAATGTAACGTACTTCTCCCACTTCTTTTAGATGAGCATAATGTAATATATTTTTTATTTTATTAGGAGAGTGAGATCTGTTATCCTTTGATGGTTGAACTGCGATGTATCATATTCAAGTTCTAGATTGTACTACTTAATTTAAGGTCTTAATCAAGTTAAATAGTTGATTATAAAACTTATTTGCATTCTCATTTGAAATTTGTATCATATGACATCTATATATTATAAAAAAAATCATTTTCATTTATATTCTCTTATTTTGAAAACCTTACCCTCCTATTTTTTTCTTTAATAGTGAATTTTGCCTGACAATATGAATGAACTACTCTTATATAAAATAAAAGTAATATATCCTATTAAAAAAAAAATTATCTCATACATACATAAAAATGAGTAGGGCTG
Source organism: Gastrolobium villosum (assembly GCA_032173675.1). NCBI lineage: Eukaryota > Viridiplantae > Streptophyta > Magnoliopsida > Fabales > Fabaceae > Gastrolobium > Gastrolobium villosum. The sequence continues at coordinate 59,161 of JAVKPL010005611.1, forward strand.
TATAAAGAGAAAAGAGAAAAAAAAATCTACACTTTTTTATATATAGAAGATAAAATTATTTCTTATTTAAAAAACTCATAAAAGTTAGTAAACGATTTTTTTCCTTTTTCCTTTTTTCTTGTCACATGAGCTATGTTCCAACAACATACAGTACAAATTCATGTTACCCACAAGTGACACCAAACCTTATCCATAAGTTAAGAAAATGGATCGTTGAGCTGGCACAACCTTAATTATTTGCTCTTAAAATAAGGGAAGAATATTGTAATAATCAAGTCGTGTTACTACCAAGTGACTACCAATCAATCTCACCGTTAGATCGATTATTTTGATCCAACGGTTATATTTATTTCCATCTTTGTATGGTCATGATTCCTCATATTTAAAGTGAAACATTAAATATGGAAAATCATAACCATACAAAAATGAAAATCAATATAAAATATTAAATTTGTAACCTACATACAGAGTAAGGAATAGAATACATGATTGATCAATGCTGGTTGGAAACCTACATGCTAAGCATAAATGACCAATTTGCATCAACGAAAAACTACAGTTTCAAATTAGCACAAGCTATGAATAAAAGTGTCATTATTTCAATTGACATCTATCATATGCCAATAAAATACAAAATTGAAGAATTGTTTCTTAAAAACAAAAGAAAAGAGAAAGCCAAATCAAGCATGACATACTCTAAAATCACCAGAGAGCTCAGAATGGAGACGATCAATGAGTGATTCATTGTAAAGCTGCTGATAAGTTTCTTTGATTTCCTTCCTTTGTTGGGCATTCCTGTGTCCTAATACCAATATTACCTCCTTCTCATCTGTCCCAAATCCTATATCCATGCATCATCATCATCAACAACAACAACCATCTAATGCCAAAACTAACTCATACACAAATAACCATAAACCAAGGGGGAAAAAAAGACTCAAAATGCAATAGCATAGAGGACAATATCTCCAATGTCCCAAGAACAAAATTCCATCCATTGCTAATAAAGCCAATAAAAAAGGGCCGACCCAGTTCAATTACCCACTTTGTGAGTGTCTGGGAAAGGGAATACTCTAGTCAGTCTAGACCCTGCTTTTTGCAGATAGACTGATTCGAACTCGCGACCTGACACACCACGGCAAGCAAGCTTACCGCTGAGCCAAGCCGGCCCTTCTAATAAAGCCAATAAATAAATTACCCTCTGCTATTACAAACCATTTGCAACCATGCAAATTACACTATAATGTTTGAGGAAAACCCACTAACACAGATTTTTTATTTATTTTTTCAAAATTTCAGTTTTTTAGCATAATTCTTGCTGCCCAAATTCACTGATCACTATATCATCACAAAAAAAAATAAAAAATAAAGAAAACCCAATTCTTGTTTCAACTTTCTTCAGCATTATTATATGATCCTATATATGTTTGATATATATGTAGAGAGAGAGAGAGAGAAACCTTGGAAAGCCTTTCTAAGTCGTTCACTGTCATGGGTAGGAGAAGGAACAACCTCTGGCAGTTTCAATGAAGCCATTTCTCAGGAACAAAGATGAGTTTTCAGTGACAACAAATCCAAGTTAAAGAAACTGTTCCCACATGTTTTGTATGTTTCAGCTGTTCAATAAAACTAAGATTTTAACAACTATTTTTTTGCTTTACTATTTTGCCCCTGGTCTCAAATTTGGAAACTCCAACTAAAGTCCTCTTTGTTTATGTATTTTTAGATGTGGACATTCGTTCTCTTGAATTGTGGAGAACTCCCCAAAATTTAGACTATTTATCTTTATACCCTAGGAAGTTTTTTAATTATCCATTTCTAGAAACTGCTTATTTTTTTCATACATAGAAACTGCTTAATTTGTTTCATGATGTATGTTACTTTAAGAATAACTTTTCATCTTTTTAATCAAATTTATTAATAAGCTTTTTAATTATATATTGAATACTTTTTTGTATTTTAAAATAATTAATTAATTTATTCATTTTTATAGTTTTTCATTAAGTATTAAGAGAATTGTGAAAAAAAACTATTTTTTAGAAAATTATTAATTAGTATCTTCTAGTCTACATACGTATTTGGAAATAAATTATATTGTAAAAAAAAGTATCTCAAATTTTTTTTGATCAAAATGTTTTTATTTCAAAAAAATAATCAATAATGTCATAAATAGTAAATACACTGTTAAAAATAATAGATAAACAAATGATACATTAAAAACTAAAAAAACACGTTTGCTGTTCTTCTAATACTTTTTGTGGTGAGCTGTTTTTGTAATACATTAATTTCCTTCCATTAATTTGAATATTCAAGGTGGCAGAGCGTTTCTTTATTTCACATTCATACCTACCGTCCTTTGAAAGAGAATAAATTAAAACTCGTGGAACACATTGGTTTGTACTCTCAAAAATCCAAAACGATTTTCACCAAAAAATAAAATAAAATTCAAAACGATTTCATCACAATCATTAAATGACACTATTTTTGAAAATAAATAATTTTTTATTTGAATAGTTTACGAGAGAAAAAAATATATTCGATAATATGTTCTATTTTTATTCTGAAAATGAAAATTGTATTTGATAATATAACAAATAATAGAACAAAAAATTATTTCTATTAAACATAAAAAAAATTGGATCATCACTTTTCTTTTCACATGGTGTGGTGGTGGTCATCGTGTCATGGTGGTAGTGGCGGCAACGATCATGGTGGTGATGGTGATGGCAGTGGTTGCGGCAATGCTAGTGATAATAGTAGCGTTGTGGCAATAGCGTTGTGATGGTAATGGTGATGGTGGTGGTGATGATGATAGTGGTTGTGGTGATGACGATGGTGATGGTGGCAATAATGGTGGCATGGTGATGGTAGTGGCGGTGGTGGTGACAATAGTGTTTGCGGCGATGGTGGTGGTGGTGATGGTGGCGGTGGCGTGGAGGTGATGGTGGTGGTGGTGATGACGATGGCGACAATAATGGCAGTGGCCCTGTCGGGATGATGGTAGTTGTGGTGGTGAAGATGATATTGATAGAGAGTGGTCGAGAGAGATAATTATTTTTCATTTTGTGTCAAAAAATCAAAAAAATATTCTTTTTTTGTTCCCAAACACAATAATTGAACGGTTTCATCTCGAGAACAAATAGATTAAGAGGTAAATATTTCTGCCGCCACTTTAGATAAGCATATTTACAGCTTTCATTTTGTAACTATGTTCCCCGGGAAAACATTATTATAACATTAAAATTGCTTTTTTTCTCTCTCCTCAGTTACTTTTCAAAACATTTTTGCTGACATGGAGAGAGAGAAAAGAACAACTTTAGTCTTATAACTATTCTCCCAAGAGAACATAGTTAAAAAATGGCAGTGAAGATAAATTTATCTAAAGTGGTTGTAGAAATACTTTTTCCATAAAATAAACTAATTTTGTCAAACATTATTTCTCCCCATTTCTATTCCCGAACACAAAAAATAAAAAATTATTTTGAGAATGTTGTCATGTACTCCCTAAGACGCATGCCATTATGTCAACAGTGAACATTAAATGGAAAAAAGTGTGTGAAAGTAATGAATTAAAAAATAAAAATAAAATTACGAGGACCTTGAGCCGCGAGAGAGTTTGTATAAGTATCTGTACTCATGTAAATCTGATTGCAAATCATGATTTTCAATTGGAGGTGACTAATCAATTACTTTATCTCGTCTCATAATCTCGAATTTAATCTTTAATTAATTTCATATTCATACGTAACCCGTACAACTAAAATATGAGATTCAATGTATGACATAAAAAATGAAAAAAAAAAAATCAAAATATGAGATTCAGATTGATCACAACATGTTTATGAATAATTTTATGCAAAACTTCTGACCAAGTGAGTCTATTATATGTTGTTAAGGTATATAGCGGATCTTAACTTCTTGTAGAGAAAGGAAAAGGAGAATGAAAAGTAACTGAAAGCAGGTTCTTGAACATTCATCACATAAATAAGGATCCCTTTTGTTATCAAAAATAAAATAAAATAAGGATCCCTTTTTATTACAATCACTCCCTTAATTAACCACTAGTTTAGTTACACGTGGGTTATACATCAGCAAATTTATGACAACGTCATAAACTATACACTAACTACCTAACTCCATATAACCCTAACAATTAAAGGAACTTTGTGTTCAAATTCGGATAATGCAATTGAAGGGTAGTTTCCTCCTCAAGTGGCGTCCTAGGACTAGGGGTGTAAATGGGTCAGGTTAAGTCAGACTTTAGCATAAATAGGTTAGGCCTATATAGAATATTTTAAGTCTGGCCCAGTCTCTTAGCCTGCCACGAGCTAACATATTAGCCTAGGCCTGGCCTGTTTTTTAAAGACACAAAGCCTGACCTGGTCTCTGGCCTGCTTGAAGACATATTAGAGGTGTTCTATATTTGATCTTTTCATCTTTTTTGTAAAAGTGCAAATTATTAAAATTTATCACAGTTAGCGAATTTTAATTGAAACCAATAACGAATTAACAATAGTCTATAAATACTCAAAATAAAAAGCCGGAGTTAGGTGATCAGAGTACTGCCACAAAAATTGAGAAAATAACACTTGAACCCAGTACAATACAACAAACAAAAATAGAGAAACAAAGTTCCCACGATTTAAAAAAGTATATTCAGAGAAACTAAGCTTGAAGGACTTATGGTGTAAGAAGTATATTCAGGGAAGCCAAATAAAAACAATAGAATAAGGGTTTAAAAAAAAAAAACAACAGTTGGCAGCGTGGTGTGTCCCTCTAACACCGATTGAAATTAAGGTTGATGAACAATAGTGCAGAGTAGCGTGGTCACTTGGTCACTGGTTGGAGGTGGCTCAGATAGCGAACAAAAACGCAGCTTATGTGAATCAAAAGTAGTAAAAAGGAAGAAAAGATCGGCAGTCCCCCAAGTCCCTAAACTCTATTATATAAGATAAATTTTATTAAAAAATTGTTTAAAAATATAGGCCAGCATGGGCCGGGCTTTACAAAATAAGCCTGTGGCCTGATTTTAAAAGAGGCTTTGTAATTAGCCCAAACCTGACCTGTTTTGTTAAATGGGCTAGGCCAGGCCAGGCCAAAGGTAGGCCGGGCCAGAGGCCCTTGACGAGTAGCCTGACCCATTTACACCCCTATATAAGACCATTGAATCAGCCATTGATCTCTCTTATCAGTGATCTCTCGCGACATAACAACCAGGATATCTTTGGTATTACTGTAGTATGTATTCCTTTACCAAAAGTAGAAAAATGAGATGGTTTAGGAAAAAATAACCATAAAAAGAAGGGTAAAATGGTAAGAAAATATTATTATTTTCAAATTAAGTAAATGATGAACTAAGACTTCAGTACTATAGTAGTACTGAAGATATTTCCCAACTTCCATGTATATTAATTATATTCAAAATTTATTTTGATTTTTGATTAATTCAAATCGCGGACATTCAATGGTTATTTTTTTATTCGTAAGACTTCAACCCTCTTAATACTCAAATTAATGGTCATTATTGTGTAACCGTATTTTCAATACATATTAAATATATATTTAATAGAATTTCCGTAAATTGACAAGTATTAATCAAATAAAATATTTATAATATGTTATAGGTTTTAAAAGAGTTATGTTGTAGGAAAAATGATTGTGTTATGTTATAGAGATTCGTTTTGCGTGCCAGAGTTTTTGTTGTTGCGGGCTCCACAAAATATTATGTGTGTAGGAAAATTTTTGTGGTCATATTAAATGATATATGATAAATCCTATGTTATAACTTAACTAATTAATTCTCACGTACGTGGCACCAATTGAAGTTCGAATAATTTCGTCATGTTGAAAACATTTTAAAGCATTATAAATTAGTTGCGAACACAGCCTGTCCACTATTTTTCCAGACCTCGTTTTTCACGGATGCGTACGATATTTGCAATTTACGGAATCGACTCTCTGCTTGTCTCCGCGGGAGTACAATATTACTTATTTTGGATTATATTGAATACTGAAAATTAAATAATAAAACTATAAAAGTTATAGATTAAATAATCAAAATTATATTTATAAAATTTAAAAATTGAAAAAAAATTGATAATTAAAATTAAAACGTTTTATTATTCAGTTTGTAAATTTTATCACTAATATAATAATTTTTAAAGAGATAATACAATATTTTTTATAAAGTATCGAAATAGAATAATGCTTATTGGATACAAAAAAGAGAGAAGAATAATGCTTATTATACATTATTTGAAAATATATTTTCTCACATTAGAAATAGGGGACAAAATTAAAATATAAGTGTATGTTTATGAAAAAAATAAATAAATTATATATAAGTGTATAAAGAATAGTGTCGTATAATCATTATTAGTGGGGTTACTTGGTGTTCACAAATCACACGCTGAGATATTTTTAAATAATCATAAACAGCATTCAGCAGTTAATATGTATGTATTTTTTTTAAAAATAAAATAAAATATGGCACTCAAATTTTTTTATTTAAGAGAATTAGTCTCACCATAATTAATTTATTATGAATTTAACATTTTTAATACATTTTTTAAAAATTAAAAAAATAAATTTTTTCCATAATTTCATGTCTGCAATCGTGCTATTATCTCTTTACCTAAAAGTATGAATCATAATTAATGTTTATTTTGTTAAAAAAGAAGAAGCATGAATCATAAGTCGTATCAATAATTGAATACCATTTTTGATGCAGGTGGACCACCATCTTTTTTGTGGTCCATTTTCACAAATGAAAAAGAAAAGAGGAAATTTTCGAGATAAAACTGAAAAAAAAAAATGGTCCATGTGACATGTGAGACAAAGCATCCAATTATTTAAGGGAAAAATATTTATTCTTTTAAATAACATAATTTACATCATTTTATTCTTACAAAGAGGTGTGATCCACACTTTTCTCACAAAAAGGTAAGATCCATACTTTTATTTTTTTTGTCAATTCTCTCTCCTCTATTATCTATTTCTCTCTCTCTTAAAATAACACAACTTTATATCCTTTAAAATGACACACACTTTATCTATTATTTAATGATCGTGAACTATTTTAAATGTTATTGTTGATGTAGAGATTGTTAGCCAATTAATAAGACAATATTTTGTTTTTTGGTGAAATAAGACAATTTTATATATGCATTCTAGTCCACTCATGTTTGGAAACCGCGTTTTTCACGCACGCATAGCATGTGCCCTTCTACTATTAAATTAACGGAAAATGCTAACTAACACGGTTGTTGTGATCTTTGTGATCAATCTTCAGCCATATTTTATAACATCGTGAATTGAAATGGATAATATTTGTAGCAAAAAAATATTTGTCTTTTTAAAAGATACAATTCATGTCATTTTACTCTCACAAAGAAATGAGATCCACACTTTTATATTTTTTTGTCCACTCTCTCCTTCTTTATTTATCTTTCTTTCACTTAAAATGACATAAAAAGATTTTTGGTGAAAAAATGACATAAATTTATATCATTTAAAATGATACACAGTTTTTCAATATTTCTAATATATAATGTAACGTACTTCTCCCACTTCTTTTAGATGAGCATAATGTAATATATTTTTTATTTTATTAGGAGAGTGAGATCTGTTATCCTTTGATGGTTGAACTGCGATGTATCATATTCAAGTTCTAGATTGTACTACTTAATTTAAGGTCTTAATCAAGTTAAATAGTTGATTATAAAACTTATTTGCATTCTCATTTGAAATTTGTATCATATGACATCTATATATTATAAAAAAAAAATCATTTTCATTTATATTCTCTTATTTTGAAAACCTTACCCTCCTATTTTTTTCCTTTAATAGTGAATTTCGCCTGACAATATGAATGAACTACTCTTATATAAAATAAAAGTAATATATCCTATTAAAAAAAATTTATCTCATACATACATAAAAATGAGTAGGGCTGTATGAAGAGAAGAGAGAAAAAAAAATCTACACTTTTATATATATATAGAAGATAAAATTATTTCTTATTTAAAAAACTCATAAAAGTTAGTAAACGATTTTTTTCCTTTTTCCTTTTTCTTGTCACATGAGCTATGTTCCAACAACATACAGTACAAATTCATGTTACCCACAAGTGACACCAAACCTTATCCATAAGTTAAGAAAATGGATCGTTGAGCTGGCACAACCTTAATTATTTGCTCTTAAAATAGGGGAAGGATATTGTGATAATTAAGTTGTGTTATTATCAAGTGACTACCAATCAATCTCACCGTTAGATCGATTATCTTGATCCAACGGTTATATTTATTTCCATCTTTGTATGGTCATGATTCCTCATATTTAAAGTGAAAACATTAAATATGGAAAATCATAACCATACAAAGATGAAAATCAATATAAAGTATTAAATTTGAGAAATCATGATCATAAAAAGATGAAAATAAATATAACCGTTGGATCAAGATAATCGATCTAACGGTAAAATTGATTGGTAGTCACTTAGTAGTAACATAACTTGGTTATCCTTCCCCGTAAAAATATGAATGCCTTTTTCTCATTAACAAAATATGAATGTCTTTTTCTAATAAGAATGAAAAAAAAAAACAAATATGTATAAAAGGAAAAAGGCATGATAAAGGAATATAATAAGCTATAAAAGTAAGTTTTTTTAGTAGTTCCCTTTCATAACATTCTCTTTGATTCCATGTTCGCACTATACATAGATATTAACTTTTTAAGTGGTTATTTTAGAATTCGAAACAACCCCGCGGCCTTAGTTGTATATACGCGGAAATGAGGGGCATGGCTGCAATTGCAACACTTTAATATTTTAACTTACGATAAAATAATTAATCAATTATCTCTCCTTTTCCTTTTAACGTTTTATATCATTTGTTGAGTATAGCCTTCCTTTATAACTGAAGTTTGGATGTAACTTAAGTTATAAATTTTTCTTAAACATATTGCTGTTAACTTAATATCATAACTATCACAATTTAAGTTGAGTTTTTAACTTCATTTGTCGGAATTGTTATATCAACATTTTCTGTAGTTTTAAAATAATACAATATATTTACAAAAATAAAAAATAAAAATAAAAATAATACAATAGGTTAGATTTTATTATATAAGCTTTGTTTTAGAAACATGCATGTATGTAATTTGCAGTTAATATAAACTAAATATAAGTATAAATGTATAATTTCTGTTAAAAATGTGTTATTTACTAATTGAAGTGTTTTTCAATTAGCTGGAAAGAAATAGCACTTTAAAGTTCAAACTGATATACAAAGATGAAAATAAATATAACCGTTTGAAAAAAAATGATCTAACAATGAGATTTTGATAGTAACATGGTAATAATTATATACGAATTGATGTCACAATAACCTTCCCCTTCATTATATAACTTTGTATTAGAAACATGCATGTATGTAATTTGCAGTTAATATAAATAAACTAAATATAAGTATAAATGTATAATTTCTGTTAAAAATGTGTTATTTACTAATTGAAGTGTTTTTTAATTAGCTAGAAGAGAAGCACTTTCAAGTTCAAACTGATGTGAGATCAGGGACATAAGAGTCATTCCAAGTCCTTGATATCTATTTATGTAACTTCCCTATTATATATTTTACTTGTTCATACTTGATTGGTCAAAGGTTGTAACAGCAGAGCAGGCTTCTTTTGATTCTTTTTCCATTACATTTCGAATGACGAAAGTAGCCTTGCAGGGTCCTATAAAATGAAAGCACACCCTCTTATGCTACATTGTCTTAACACTATCACTTTGAAGTTCACACAGAAGAAGAATCAGAATGGCACTGAATCAAGAGTTAGAAGCTGTCACCAAAGCTTTCTCAGGTTCTCTCTTTAGTTTAAGACACTCCTTTCAACTTGCACCAATATTAACCTCTCTTTTTTTCAATATTATTAACATACATGTCCTTGATGATTGTGATGGTTAATAATTGATGATTTCAGGGCATGGGGTGGATGAGAAAACATTGACAACAATACTGGGAAAATGGGATCCTCTGGAGAGAGAAACTTTCAGGAAGAAGACACCACATTTCTTCACTGAGGATCATGAACGCCATTTTCAGAGGTGGGATGATCACTATGTCCGTCTTCTCAAGCATGAATTCGTCCGTTTTAAGGTACATTATTTTCTTCTTCGGTTTATTCTATATTTTGAATTTTGGTTAGTTTATGTTAATTATATACAGTCAATTTAGTTATTATCTTTTATCCTTGTTTTAAAATAAAATTATTTTCCTCCCCTTCTTAAATTGTATAATTAACAATGTGCCCTTTTTTTAAAAGAAATGACTTATCAAGGACTAAGATGAACCAGGGACAGATTGGTAAAGGAAAACTATAAGATTAGCTTTCAGGACCACATATTAATTAAATAAGGGTTTCATTTTTATTCTTTTGTCTTTTTGTGGACCCCACTGTGTGACATAAGAAAATTTAATCCTCATTAAAATAATATATATATTTCTTCATTTGACAAGGAGAAAATAAATGCCTTCGAGACAAAAAGAAGCATTTATAAAAAAACAAAAAACAAACGAAAAAATCATTATCCATTTGACAGGAGAAAATAAATGCCTTCGAGACAAAAAGTGGCATTTATAAAAAAACAAAAAATAAAAGAAAAAATCATTACCTGAGTTGGTAGCACGAGAACCTCGGTTCGAATTCTACTAACATCATATGGGGAGGGGCATAAGTACCGTAATTCGTCTCAAAGAGATAATTATAATCAGATTTAAAAAAAATAATATTGTCTACATAATTATCTTTTTGGAATATATTTTAATTTGATTATATGGTAAAATATGATTGAGAATTAATTGAAGTAATATTTTTTTTTTTCCATTAATGTAGGTTATAGTTATACGAAGGAAATCAAGGAAATAATACTCTCCTTTTTTATTATTAAATTCTATTTATAAATAATAATGACGAAATGTAATGACACGTTCTTGCAATTATCACAAGACTTTATTAGAAATAAGATTCAACTAATAAAATGAAAGGAATCTGATTTGTAGTCCCTTATGTGATTTAACCAGAATGCTGTGGTGCTTTGGACCATGCACCCTTGGGAAAGAGATGCCCGTTTAGCAAAAGAGGCCCTAAAGAAGGGTCCAAGTTCATATGGAGTGCTGATTGAGATAGCATGCACAAGATCCTCAGAAGAACTTTTGGGAGCTAGGAAGGCCTACCATTCACTCTTTGACCACTCCATTGAAGAAGATGTTGCCTCTCACATCCATGGCATCGAACGAAAGGTGAGGTACACTTGGCACCATCATATTGGTTCCCATAAGACTATCATATTGAAACTTTGAAAATCATTATTTGTTCCTTTACTTTGTAGGGCCCTTTCCTTAAAAAATATAAATGCTTTATGTAATTCAATTGAGTTATTGTTTGTAGACAATGTTCAAACTTAGAAATGAGATGCAACATGAATTTGATCAAATAAATAAATATATGTTAGATTACTAAGAGTGTTTAGGCGAGTTATCTAGCACTGATAAGGTTATTTCTTGTGACCGGAAGGTCGCATATTCGAGTGTAGTAAAATGCACCGGATTTGCCTTTTATTGATCTTAATGTCTTTGTTATATGTATTTTATATTTCTCATTTAACATGAGAATTCAAACTTTCTTACACACTTTTCGAATGGGTCCTGCATCTAATTTTTTCTAACACATGGGTCTCATATCTCTACAACATGAGATTTCAATTCTCATTTAACATGATAAATATAAAACCCTTGTTATATATGCCATTTGAGATATAACACTACATCTAAGTCAACACCTATTTCTTTTGGAAACAGCTCTTGGTTGCACTTGTGAGTGCCTATAGATATGAAGGATCAAAGCTTAAAGATGACACTGCAAAATCAGAGGCCAAAACTCTTTCCAATGCGGTGAAGAATGCTCATAAGAAGCCTATTGTTGAGGATGATGAAGTAATAAGGATATTGGCAACAAGAAGCAAGCCACATCTCCAAGCAATTTACAAGCACTATAAAGAGATATCTGGCAAGAACCTTGACGAGGTATTAGACACTACTCAAGCACCATTAGAAGTTCTATTATAATCCTCTTATTATTTTTGTGCTTCCTTAAGTTTTGAGGTTCTGTTTTGCTTAACTTTAGATATGGTGTTGAGATATATAGTCCCACATTGGTTGTATGTGCAACTAATGTGGGATTTATAATGCCTTGGGTATTTCCACCCTTTGAGCTCGCTTTTGGGGTTTTGTATCCCAAGATTCTTTACATGGTATCAGAGCCTCGCCGTCCCATACTTTCTCTTATGAACTCTCTTAGCACAGGTAGGGGCCGTCCCATACTTTCTCTTATGAACTCTCTTAGCATAGGTAGGTTGAGCATGTTGCATCATCCACTCTTCAAGCCCAATGGGATGTGCAACTAATGTGGAGTTTATAAGGCCTTGGGCACTCCCACTCTTTGAACTAGCTTTTGGAGCGGTGTATCCCAAGGTTCTTTACATATGGGATTTTCTCTCTGATTAAAACTTCATTATCTTTGCTAGGATCTTGATGACTTAAGATTTAAAGAGACTGTGCAATGCCTTTGTACCCCGCAAATATATTATAGTAAGGTAAGATGAAGTTACAAGTTTAGAATCCAACCTTTAAAGTGTTTGCTTCTGCTTTTCTTTCTTTTAAATTGCATTTTTTTGGGTCCCTAGGTTTTGGATGCAGCATTGAAAATTGATGTGGATAAGAACACTAAGAAAGCACTTACTCGTGTGGTTGTTACTCGAGCTGACATTGATATGAAGGATATAAAGGCTGAGTACCATAACCTATATGGAGTTTCTTTACCCCAGAAAATTGAAGAGACTGCTAAAGGGAACTACAAGGATTTCTTGCTAAACTTGATTGCTAGAGGAAACTAATTGAAGAAATTGAATTGAGAACAATTCCGAATTTGAGATTTTAATTTCTATCCCCTGTATTGTGTTTCCACCTAAATTTATGTAGTTTGTTGCTGGTCTTTTTCTCCGCATGATGCTTCACTCTTGTATGATTATTGTCACATGAGAAAAAAAAAAAAAGTATAATCAAATAAAACTGTTCTGATATTTCTTCTGAATCTGAGACAATATCCTTAGTTATCATGGTGTGACAATTTTGTGTATGCTTTATATTTTTTAGAGTTAAATGCATCGTTTATTTTCTCTGATTCTTAAGGTATACCTGTAAAGAGATGAATTGTCTTGAATGGAATGATTATGACTGATGCACCTGTACAATGTTTATGCAGTAGTAGGTTTGGGAAATCCCTACAAATAACTGAAAACATAAAGGAAAGACGATTAATCACATGTCCTAAAATCATTCTGCAATTAAGTATAGAGAGAAACTACTAAACTAATCCAATGTCCTAAAATCATTGTTAAAGGTGGATGATGTATTAGAGTCAACCTATATGTTCTAAGAAATTTTACAAAGAAAAATTGGAGACGTTGAGGATACCATGTAAAGAATCAATTTAACGCAAAAGTTTAGGTGAGTGCCTTTTAATAGTTTATATTATACTATAACAAAGTTATTAAATGATGTATTATATTTATATGAACAAAAAAATGATGTATTATATTTATATGAACAGAAAAATATTTCTGCACGTACTGAAGATAAGTCATTTGCATTTATTTTCAAAATGACGTATTAAAATTACAAAAATAACATGATTTCCACCCCAAAACGATGTCGTAGGGCTTATTGCAGAAATCTTAAAACGAACTCTTATATGAAACTATTAAATAATGTATTTATCTTATATCTATCTATCTATCTATATTATTTTAGGATTTGAAGAAAAAATAGAATGTGAGAATTCTATTTCTCTTTTGTTAGATGAATCTTTTCGAAACTCCTTGTATTTTTTTTTCTTCTAAATTCCAAAACGATTAGATATATTACCCGAACAAGAAGTATTATTGAAGTATTATTTTAAGAGGAAGGATATTCTTACTATAATAGCAATTGCTATCAACACACACGTAAGAAAGGAAAAGATACGTATATATCTCAACGGCAATTAGAGAGTGCCGGCAACTCCAGAAAAAGAGATGAAGAAGGTTCAGAGTTTGTTACAACTAAATTGGATAATCCTTACTGTACCCTATTCACGGTATATAAAAGCAACAATTGACAAGGAAATATCATATTGGGTTTTTACAACAAAGCCCAACTTATTTAAGCCTTTTACTATGACTATGCCAAATGGGCCTCTCTCCACGCGGCCCAAAGTGTGAGTCTTTCTCAGCCACTTCTTTTGGTCACATAATCCTCCATCCACTGTGGCCTCCTCTTCACGCGTTCCCCTTTCTTCTGTCGACTGTCATCTTCTCTCCTCATCCTGGTTGTCGGTTGTTCCTTCTCCACTGCTTGTTCCCTCTCTTGTAGCTGGATCGTATCAGTTCCCCCACCCCTTAAAGCCACGATCTTGTCCTCAAGATTGCAGCTTGGAAAAGCTTGGCAAAGCTCAGCATATGACACCCAGGTGGCGTCCTCCAAGGGAAGCCCCTCCCACTGGACCAAAAGCTATAAAGTCTCCTCCTTTCCCAACGGCAAGGCCCTTGTGCGAAGGATAGCGACGGGTTTTGTGATCGGGTGATTGTCCCAGCTCACCGGCGGTAGAGGCACGGCGTGAAAGGTGGGGTTTTGGCGATACGGTTTCAGCAGCGACACGTGAAACACCGGATGGATCCGGGATTGTTCGGGTAACTGCAGGCGGTAGGCTACCGGACCCAAGCGTTCGGTCACCGGAAATGGGCCATAGAAGCGGCGGCGGAGTTTCGAAAAGGAATGGTTACGCAAGGAGTTCTGGCGGTATGGTTGCAATTTCACAAGAACCTGATCTCCCACTGTGAACTGGACCTCTCGGCGTTTCTTGTCGGCTTGGGCCTTCATACGCTGGCTGGTGCGGTGTAGATTCTCGCGCAGCTGACAGATGATGGTGTCGCGACGGCTGAGCAAGGCATCGACTGCTTCAACGGACGTGGAGTTTCCTTCATAAGGCTGTACCCCAGGGGTAGACGTCCATAAACGGCCTGAAAGGGAGATGTCCCTATTGAGGAGTGGTATGCTGAATTGTAAGAAAACTCGGCCCACGGTAAGTAACGCATCCATTCCTTTGGAGATTCCATCGTATAACAACGCAAATACTGTTCTAATCCTCTGTTCGTCACCTCTGTTTGGCCATCTGTCTCCGGGTGATTAGCTGTGCTGTAACATAACTTGGTCCCACTCAACCGAGCCAACTCAGCCCAAAACTTGCTTACAAAGATGCGATCTCTGTCAGAGATGATAGATCGTGGAATGCCATGTAATCGACAGATGCGATCGACGAAAGCGGTGGCTACCTTCGTTGCGGTGAAATTGGGAGGTAGTGCGACAAAGTGGCTATACTTAGACAAGCGGTCAACTACCACCATGATCACGGTTTTACCCTCTGACATTGGAAGGCCTATTATGAAGTCCATCGATAATTCTTCCCAAATAGCTTGAGGAACCGGAAGTGGTTGGAGCAATCCGGCTGGTGACAAGGGTTGGTATTTTGTGACTTGGCAAACAGGGCAAGTTCGTACAAACTCCTGGATATCCTGCTTCATCTTCGGCCAATAGTACATGGGTAATACACGATGCAAGGTCTTTCGCACTCCTCCATGCCCCCCATGAGCGACGAGTGAAACTCATGAAGTATTGCAATGCGTAGATCCGAGTCAGAAGCTATTACAATTCGACCTTTGAAGTATACCAGGCCTTCTCTATAACTGTAATGCTCATACCCTGCTATCCCTTGCTCAATGTTTTCTTTTAATTGTACTAGTTCTTTTTTTGTTTGAACTTCTGCCTTAATTTGATTCAGCAGGTTGCTACTGACCGTTGTGATGAGCATGGCTGTGCTGGTTGCTATTTCTGACTGCTGTACATCCTCAGGAATCCGCGAGAGAGCATCGGCTACCTTGTTCCCAGCTCCAGGAACGTACTCAATGGTATAGTCGAAGCCCAATAGTTTAACCAGGAAGCGTTGCTGCTCGGGTGTTTGAATCACCTGCCCCATCATTTCTCGGAGACTTTTCTGGTCCGTCCTGATGATAAAAGGTCCCCCCAACAAGTACTGTCTCCACTTGGCTACACCTTCTGTAATGGCGAACATCTCCCGCACATAAGTCGAGGCTTGCTGCATCTTCGGGTTAAGCTTCTTGCTGAAGTAAGCGATTGGTTTATTATCTTGGCTCAACACTGCTCCGATGCCTATTCCAGATGCATCAGAAGTTAATACAAAAGTCTTATTGAAGTCTGGAAGAGCCAGAATTGGTGGATTGGACAATCTGTGTTTCAGTGCTACCATTGCCTGCTCAGCCTCATTGTTCCAGCCAAAAGCATTCTTGTGGAGAAGGGCTGTTAAAGGAGCTGCAATTTGGGAGAACCCGCAGACGAATTTTCGGTAGTAACCAGCGAGTCCAAGGAAACCGCGAAGTTGCTTGATAGTGGCAGGTCTATTCCAATCCTTGATAGCCTGAATTTTTCCAGCATCTGGCCGCACTCCGTGGGCATCAACAATGTGCCCGAGGTATTCCACCTCCCCTTGAGCAAAAGCACACTTGGACCGCTTGGCATACAGGTGATGCTGCCTTAAACACTCTAGAACCTGCCGAAGATGACCCACATGTTCTTCCACTGATTTACTGTAAACCAGTATATCATCAAAGAAGACGATGATAAATTTGCGCAAAAATTCCTGCAAAACAGAATTCATGATGCCTTGGAACGTGGCTGGGGCGTTAGTCGGTCCAAAGGGCATAACAACAAATTCATAATGTCTGTGGTGAGTCCGAAAAGCGGTCTTATATATGTCGGATGGAGCCATCCGGATTTGGTGATAACCGGAGCGCAAATCCATCTTTGAAAAAATCAAGGATCCGGCTAACTCATCGAGCATTTCATCCACTGTGGGAATTGGGAACCGGTTGGGAATGGTCACTTGATTTAATGCTCGATAATCGACACAGAATCTCCACGTACCGTCTTTCTTTTTAACCAACAAAACAGGCGAAGAGAATGGGCTCAAGCTAGGCCTAATAACTCCGGTGTGTAACATCTCTTGCACCATCTTTTCAATTTCTGCTTTTTGAAAATGTGGATACCGATAGGGCCTCACGTTTACCGCCTTTGCTCCAGGTACTAGATGAATCTTATAGTCTTCCCTGCGAACAGGTGGAAGTTGTTGTGGAGTCTCAAATATATCTTCGAACTCCTGTAGCACTGCTTGTATCAAGGGATGATGAGGCTCTTTCCTCTCGGTCTCATGAAATTCTCCACTGCTGATAGCTTGCAATTGATAGCAAGTGGCAACAGCATCTGAGTGTGCCAACTTACGCAGTTGCAATTCAATGGATTCAACCTGCAGCTTTTGTTCCCCTTGGAGCTCGATCATCTCACCATTGCGTACAAATTTTAGAGTCAAGTGCTTGTAATTGGTAGTGACATCTCCAAATTCGGACAACCATTGTACCCCCAAGACCACATCCGCTCCCTGTATGGGCAGGACGAATAGTTCGGGAACAAATTCATACCCTTGTAGTCTAAGTCTGACTCCTCTGCATACTCCTTTACATCCCAAGCTTTCCCCACTGCCTACTAGCACCTTGAACTGAGAGATGGGTTGAACCTCCAAACCCAGAAACCGAACCAATCTTTCTTGTACAAAGTTGTGGGTGGACCCCCCATCAACCAGCACTTGCACAGTCTTCTTATTGATGATCCCTTTCAACCTCAACGTACGTGATGAATACTGGCCATCCATGGCATGTAAGCTAATACCCGGTACCTCTTCCTCACCCCCAATTTTTTCATTGTCCACCTCTAACTCCTCCTCGGTCTCTGCTTCCTCATCGTTCCCTATCATTAATAGGAACATCTGTCCCTTACAAACATGATTTCTATTGAACTTTTCATCACAGTAGTAACACAAGCCTTTCTCTCTTTTGTCTGCCATTTCTGCAGGTGACAGCTTCTTGATTGGGATAGTATTTTTGTTGAGGCCCGTCTGGTTTGCTGGATTATTAATGATTCCCCTGGTAGGAGTTGGCAATAAACCAATTTGATTTGCTGCTACATTATTACTATACCCCTTCGAGCTGGCGAAGCGATTTGGCACACGGTCATTGAGTTTGTCTTCAACCACCTTGGCTAACTCCAAGGCATTTTCTAAGGAAGTGGGCAAATGCAGACGAACTTCTTTTCGGATCTCAGCTTTGAGCCCTGATTCGAAATAACTCTGTAAGGTAAGGTCGTCAATACCAATAATCTGATTTGCAAGCTTCTCAAACCTCTTCTGATATTCCTCAACTGAGGTGGTTTGTTGCAATCTTCCTAATTCTCCTCTTAGATCCCGATATTTGGATGGTCCAAATCTGGATCTCAGTGCTGTCAAAAATGCTTCCCATGTTGTAAGCCTGTGATTTCTTTCCATCCAATGGAACCACTCCTCCGCCGGTCCATCCATTTGGAAGGCAGTAAGCGCGAGTTTATCAGCATCGGATAAGTTGTGGAATCCGTAGAATTGTTGAATTTTGTGAATCCACGGCTCCGGATTTCCATCCGAAAATCGAGGTACAGTAAACTTAACTGATTTGTATGCATTGTTGCCGAAGAATGTCCCTAATCCAGCGTCACTGCTAGATCCTCCTTTTGCTTCTGTTTTCCCTTTAACCTTTTGATCTAATTTTGCCTCCATGACTGTTAATTTCAAATTCATGTTCTGTAACAGTTCTCCTATTGCGCTGAATTGTTCTTCATGCCTGGAGATCTTGGCTAAACATTCCTCCATCAAATTCACCTTCACTGTTGATCGAGTTCCCTCCGCCATTTCAGTTGAACGGAAGTTTCTCTCAACGAAAGCACCAAATTAATAGCAATTGCTATCAACACACACGTAAGAAAGGAAAATATAGGTATATATCTCAACGGCAATTAGAGAGTGCCGGCAACTCCAGAAAAAGAGATGAAGAAGGTTCAGAGTTTGTTACAACTAAATTGGATAATCCTTACGGTACCCTATTCACTGTATATAAAAGCAACAATTGACAAGGAAATATCATATTGGGTTTTTACAACAAAGCCCAACTTATTTAAGCCTTTTACTATGACTATGCCAAATGGGCCTCTCTCCACGCGGCCCAAAGTGTGAGTTGGGTCTCTCTCCACGCGGCCCAAAGTGTGAGTCTTTCTTAGCCACTTCTTTTGGTCACATAATCCTCCATCCACTGTGGCCTCCTCTTCACGCGTTCCCCTTTCTTCTGTCGGCTGTCATCTTCTCTCCCCATCCTGGTTGTCGGTTGTTCCTTCTCCACCGCTTGTTCCCTCTCTTGTAGCTGGATCGTATCATACTACCAAAATTTTCTACTACTAACTCACTACCTATCTAATCACCATTGAATCAAAGAGAGAGAATGCTAAAAAGTTTTTGAAAAAAGAGAAAATGTTGATGCAGTGATTAGATAGGTAGTGAGTTGGTAGTAGAAGATTTTGGTAATAAGAATATCACTCCTCTTATTTTAATACTAATAAATTTGAGTAGTTACATACATCAAAGCCACCCTATTAAATAGATTGAAGGTAAAATTTATATTGATGTAAATTGATCTTATCTTATTAAATATTACATCAAATTATTAATCTCTAAATGTCAAATTCACATTCTTGTTAATTATTAATCGTTGTAATATGGTATACCTTTGTTCTATCTTGGTGATAGAGATATCCTGGTGGCTGGTGAATTAATATTGAATCTAAATGCCCTCTTTCAAGCATCTATGAGAGAGATATTTTAAAGATCACCGGATCACTGAGCACTATAGTAGACGACATAGTCAAGGCATGGGATATGTGCACAGTGACAACTAAGAGTGTGTGTGTGTGTTTAGAACGTGTGTACCTGGTTAACTTAACCCTTTATTTATAGATAGATTACCTGCCATAAGTGGATTTTTGGACCTTTTAGGAACATTAGGGGTCCAGTTCAAGATCCATACCTGTTGCACTAGGTTTAGTATAATTATGGAATATTTCCTTAATTTTTCTATTAGCCATCAGCCCTTCTTGAGCCTTCTAGAATGTGGGCCTTTGTCAAGTCTATAATAGTTGTCCCCCATCTCGGCCTTTATTCTATGTGACTGGTATAGCTAGGTTGCTATGCACCGATTCTGGTCGCATTCAGTATTATTTATATTGGTATGTGTAGGTCAGTCATGTTCTTGGTCTGAGACATTTTAGCCTTTAATCTATGGGATATGGCTTTAGTAATCTTGTTGTGTTAAATTATTACCTCAGACACCCTCCTTTGCTTCCCTTCACTGTAGCCCGAGTGTCCGAGGTGGAGTATGTTGTAACACCTTGTATCGACCTGATTTGTTAACATGAAAATAGTATTAAGCGCATCATGTTTAATCAAATAAACGTGGAAAGCTTACTTTATAATTCACTATTAGTCTCAACCTAAAAATGTGAATAAACTTTTTTCTTTCTTTTGTATTGCAATTCGCTAATTTTTCTTGTTTAATTAAACTAATTGATACGTTCTTGCACCTTACTTCTTTTCTTTTTAAAATAAACGGATGACATCTCCTTTGTATTTGGAGGTTTTGGGGATTATTCTTACATAGGAAAAAAGGTACATGATTGACATTTATAAAATTTCCATACATAGTCTAACTATCAATTAATCCAACCTAAAATATATCCATAAATTACAGTTAATAGGCTCTGTGCCTTTGAGTTATTATACAATCTTTGCCAAATTCAAGGCACAACTCAATGATTCATCCATGAATTTTCCCAATGCCTCAATTCAACATAACTTAGCATTGGATTCCATAAACTTATACAAGTCATACATAAATGAATCATATAACCTAGCAATCCATTGCTTAGGCTATCTCATATATCTCATATTCCAAAATAGTATGACAACATAATTATTTACATGATTACAACAATGTACCATGGCGTTCAATATTTACAACATATAAACCCTATCCATGTTCTTATAACAAATATACAAAGGTTTATACCAATATATACATAGACACTCTCTATGCTCTATCTCAAGATACATATCATCAAATGAAATATATGTACATCAAAATGATCAACCAATGGTCATGCCATGCAAGTAGACTATATCCTAGCCTCCTGCCACATGATGCTCTAACATCATCCATGTTTGTACATGAAATATGGTCCTCAGACGGGGTGAGATAATCATCTCAGTAAACTATGGGTCCTTGGAGGATTCTTCTATCCCTAAGTTCACTTCGGGTGTAAAAGCAGTAAGCAAATATAATACATCATATTCATATGCATGCAATGGTGGTGACTAACGGTGGCTAGCCATGGTGAAGAGAAGCAACCAATTAAAGGATGACGACTTGAGGTGTAAGTTTGGGTTTGGTAAGACACTAATCTTGGAAGATGATGGTGACTAAATGAGGGGAGCAAGATTTCTTATTGTTTATTTAGCTTTCTTTCTTTCATTATTTTTTTTCTTTTTTCATGCCCCTGTGAAGATTGGTTGTAACTTTAGCCAAAAAATTGATACAACGGTGATGCTGTGGGAAGGAGAAATTTTGTAATTTGGTCCCAGGGACCTGAAACAAATATTTTGATTACGAGAAATGAAAAATACAATTAGAGTAAAGTTAGCACAACTAGTATCAAGATGTATTCACGGTATAGGATCCAAGAATATATGCCTACTTCTCCTCCAGCAACTATTGCCTCCTTCCACACATTTCCTTTTGTAAAGCTGGTAGTGAGTTGTATTACAAAGAAAATCTCCAAAATTTCTTCCTCTATTCTTTTCAGAAATGTGCCCTTTATGGCGTCAACAACCCTCTGACTTTCCTTTTTACTTGTTTCTACCTGAGATAAGCTTACACTTCATACCTTCTTTGACGGCCTCCATATTCACTAGCTATTATCTTCCTCTAGCACTTTAGTTTTTCTTTCTATCCTTTGCACCTCTTCTTGAAATCTCTCTTTACGTTCATCCCTCAAAACCTCTTCATAATTTTTTTCACAATGATTCTCTTCTCCCCCGTCTCTCTTCATTTCTCCTTTTTTACTTTTGTTAACCCGAATTCTTTTTTTTTCTTCCCCTTTAAAACACTGAAGACCATTAACTGACCACCTTTGCGCCTATATATTCAGCTCCAACATATCTTCTGCATAGTGATTTCTTGATTATCCTTTACTCCAACCCATTGGTGGTTAGCTGGTTTTAGACATGCTGCTCTTCCTTTGAGTGGAGACAAGATTGACCCATCTTATTTGGTGTTTCTTGTTGAAGGTCCTTTATTTAGCTTTCAAATGTTGGCCTCTCTTTGGAATAATTTTATTTACCAGCTTTAAACAATTTTGTTTTGGTGTTGCAGCACTTGCATTGCATCCACCAGTGCAAGGCTTTGATAGTGGAGAGTAAAAGTTAGTAAAATAAGTAAAATTTTAACAACACATTCAGGTTCTTATCCTTATATTTTAAACATATAAAATAATATAGAGAATCTCACCTGCTGTAAAGCTCAGCCACATGCATCTTATCCTGCAATAGAATAAGGTGTATGTGGAAGAGAATGAAAGGGAATTTAATTTCAAGAAAAGTATGAGAGAGGAGAGAGAAAGTGAAAGAGAAGTGCATGCTTCTTTTTTTACACTTTTAAAGATGAAAACTTCAGTTGAAATTCAAGACGAGAAGGCTCAAGGGGTTGCAACACAAGATAACAGCAACACCACCAAGAAGAAGAAGAAAAAGAAGAAGAAGAAGAAGAAGAGCAGCATAGTAGTGAAGGAGGATAGGTTAAGCGACTTGCTCGATGAAGTGATCCATCGCATATTTTCCTTTCTGGATGCAACGTTAGCAGTTCAATCGAGTGTCCTAAGCAAGCAATGAAGGTACCTTTGGACTTCCCTTCTTGTCCTTAACTTCCACGACGTGTCCTTTAATGAGTCTTTCATTTTCCACACTTTCGTGGAACATGTCTTGTCCCGCAGAGACCCTTCCACCAGTGTCTCCATGCTTCAATTTGTGTGTGACGAAGAACTAGATGATGGGTATATCTTAGATTCCATCATTGAAAATGTTATACCAATGAACATTTAGGTTCTTAGCATCAATGTTCAATGTGTTCTTAGCATCAATGCATCATATTCATATTCAAATATAATAAATCAATATCCATCAACCAATCAATTTTATTAGTTAGAGAATACAAAATGTATGCATTATGCAACGCATCTTGCAACATACCAAGTAACAAGATGTATACATTATGTAAGGAAACCCGCCTTGCAGCATACCAAGTAAAAGGAAACCCGTCTTATACTAAGCATAAGAAAACCCATCTCATACTAAGCATAAGAAAATCCTTCTTATGCCTTACACAAGGAAACCCGTCTTGTGTAGCA
This sequence comes from Gastrolobium villosum, assembly GCA_032173675.1. Lineage (NCBI taxonomy): Eukaryota > Viridiplantae > Streptophyta > Magnoliopsida > Fabales > Fabaceae > Gastrolobium > Gastrolobium villosum. Next base: position 82,695 of record JAVKPL010005611.1, read on the forward strand.
CAGAAATCAGTACACATACAATGTATTATTTCACTATTCAATGTAATTACGTACACCATATAAAACCACTACCCCTTAGGAGCACGGTGGTACAAATGAGGGATAAATCCTAAAGTCTGAAAGCTTATCTTTTGAAGTTTCCTAACTAATGCTAAAATTTCTTGAAGCCCTAGCAATCTCCTCAATATCCTTTCAAATACCAAAGTCACCTATTCAAAGGATGACAAATTCATTCATTACATAAATAGCATACCAAACATCAAGTCAACACTTGAATATAACTAAACACATGATTAATATTCATTACTCAACAAAGGATTCAATTTGATGGACTTACACTCTTCTTGAATATTCAAGGATTTAAGCTTCCACCAAAGTTTGATCCAAAGCTTGCTCCACCACCAAGTTACCATTTGGTTGTAAACTACACAATCAAACAACCAACAACCTACCATCAATTGGCTATTCCAAGCCTTAAAATCACAAATGTTCAACATTTTATCATGGCCTAAATTTTGAAATATACAAGCAACTCAAACAGTTGTTCAATTGTTTGATTTCTCATTAATTATCAACTTGGTTCAACATTATCAATCAAATGTATACAATCACTATCAACATCAAAACAAGTCATAAAACCCAAGTTTTTAATACTTTATTCATGACCAATTTTTGAACTAGCATAATGTTGGGTTCAAATGCTTATTTCAAAACTTTTTCATAATTGATATTAACTCCTTAACATATTTTATGAAGGCATCAAGGCCCATCTAAATCACAATCTCATCAACCAAGTCAAGCCTCTTCAAACACTCATACTTTCATGGTCAAAATTCGAATTCCTCCTAGACTAGTTTTTAGGTTGATTCATCATCAAAAATACCTTCTAAACATACTTTTTCAAAGGACCCAAGCCTAAATCAAACCCTAACTCAAGTTGGTTACTAAGCCCTAAACTTGAATCACTAGAAACATCCATTAAAACTTGAGTTTTTTTACCTCAAAATCACCAAGGAAGATCAAGAGATGATTCTCCAAGCTTGAAGGAAACAAAATACCTCTCCTAGCTTCATGAATATCAAATTTGCATATATATATTGGGGATGATATCTCTCTCCACACTGCTCCAAATCCGAAAATGTTTGCTGGGCTTTGTTCTTGGAGAGATTCTACACACTTTTGACTTTGCAATCACTTGATTTCATGAAGTGTAGCTTAAGATATGATGGTTTGAAGTTTAAAGCTCATTTTCATGGTGGAAGGAGAAGGGCCACCGTGGGGCTGCTGTTTGGAGAATAGAGAAGACCGAAAATGAGTGAAAAACATAAGAAAATTCACTTAAGTGGGTTTTACCCTTGGTAAATGCAGAACTGCTGCATCGATTTCGTTATCAAGTGAAAGCGTTGTAGCGGATTTTGGTGTTTTAGCAAAACACAAGATAATTGGAAGGGAATTCATAATTAGACCTCTCATCTAATTAATCCATCTTAATTGTGATTACACTCTAAATCAACTTATATTTTCACAATTCACAAGTTAGGATTATTATAAATGTTGATTCATTAATCTTGTTGGTCACCACATTTAGGGGCTCGGCCACATTCTTGAGTCAAGCTACACAACACCCCGTCTTTGGTCCTGCGGTGTATAGGTTCATTTTCTGTTCTAGCAATATTGGACGGCATCAGTTACCCGTCTTCGCCCAAAAACATTGTAGCCGAGGTCCTTTGTAAGAAGTTTTTCTGTGTAGAGTTCTTTGATTCGCCTTTATTGTTTCATCCTTCATATTCTTGGCTTTGAGATCTCGTTTTAGCTAAGTGACTTTAGATCCACCTTTAAAATCTTCAGTGCTGACTTCTCATGTTGATCAAACTTTCGTGACCGATGTCTTTATTAGAAGTGGAAGAGTTTTCCCTTTGACCTATTTTAGACGTCTTATCCCAACCTTTCAAAGCTACGATGTTTTACCTAATATCCATGTATTCTTGTTGATCCATGTTCCGGGTCTCACTTTTTGAGTATTCCCTGGTTCACAAAGAAGGGTTTTCTTATTGTGCTTCATGATCCAAATGGCCTAAATATTCTATTTCATCAGTAGCAAATGCACATTTACTTAGCTTCATATAAAACTGATTTTGTTTCAAAACATTCCAAAAAATCTTCAGATGATTCACATGTTCGTCAACGGATATACTATACACAAGAATATCATCAAAGAAAATGATGATAAACTTACGAAGATAGGTTCTGAACATCCTATTCATTGCTGCTTAGAACGTTGAAGGAACATTTGTAAAGGCAAATGCCATGACCATCAACTTTTAATGTCCTTCATGCGTACTGAATGTTGTCTTATAAGTATCTTAAGGAACTACTCGAATTTGAAGGTAACCACTTTGAAGATCCAGCTTGGTAATCACCCTTGCTAACTTCAAATCATCAAGGAGCTTATTGATTGTTGGTATAGGAAATTTTTCTTTCACACTTATCTTTTTTAGTTGGCGACAATTGATACACATTCTCCATGAGTCATCCCGCTTTTTGACAAAGAGCATAGGAGAAGAAAGTGGGCTATGACTCTTATCGAATATTAATCCTGCAGCTAGGAGATAAGTGACTTGCTTTTCAATCTCTATTTTTTGATGACTGGCATATCTACAAGGCCGCACATTAACTAGTTGTGAGCTCTCTATTAAATGGATAGAAAGATGACAACTGCGTGAAGGAGGTAAGCCTTATAGAACCCGAAAAATCAATTGAAACAACTGAAGGACTTCCACAATTCATAAGGAAGGCTAATTTTAAAAGCTTCTATCTCCGGAGCAAAAACTTGAGATGCAATTTCATCACGAGCTGAGATCAAAGCATGCAAGCTAGGTTCCAATGCCTCATTATTGATACCATGTAATAGTACCGTACTGCGAATTCCATTCAAATTCTATGAATAAGGAAGCAAAGTCATGTAAAACTCTACCCAATTTACTTAACCAAGCAATACCAAGTATTATCCCTAAATCGGCTAAATCAATCACCCATAAATCCACAACAAAATTATGGCCCTGGATATTAAGTTCCACGTTCAAACATTTCCTATCACAATTCAAGAAATCTTCATTTCCTAGGTACAATCTCATTTTCGGGGTTTTAGACACAGGAAGGTGATATTTATCTACCAACTCTCTACGAATGAAGTTATGAGAGCTACCTGAATCAATTAAGATAGAGATTTCTCCTCCATAAAAGGAATCACAAAATGAAAGGCTCTTGGATTTTTGTCACCACAAAATGAATGTAAAACTGCATCTAATAGCTCTTATGACTTGTCATCCGGTTGCAAAAGTATCTACTCTTCTCCTTCCACTTCTTATGGATCTCCCACTATGAGTGATAACTTGGTTTTACATTTATGGCAAGATGAACATTTCTCATCACAATTGTAGCAAAGGCCAAGTTCTCTCTTCTTCTACTACTCCTTATGTGTGAGCTTCTTTATCGAATTACCTATTGCAAGTGCTGCAAACTGTTTGAGAGATGTTGATGCTACTGCGGTGGAGCTGAGTAATTGCTGATATAATTAGTAACAATACTAGATTTCTGCAACGTACACTTATAAGGTTGTGATGAAAAAGAATAACGTAGTTCCTCATAATGTGCCTCATAAGTAATTTTTAATTGCATTGTTTGATGAAGATGTTGAATCATAGGTCAAGAAGACAATGTAAATGAAATTTTGACGATAACAAAGCACCAACAAATGACCAACATGGAAGCTCTCAATATAAGGCACGATAACAAGTTTCAAATGCTGCAAGAAGCCTATGACAAGTGCAAAGTTGAAGAGGAAACTCAAAATGATAAAGTCAACCATCAAGTCAAAGTCTTAAGCTAAAAGAAGTACTAAAAGACTTAAATCAAGAAGACAATGATGACTGATTGAGCTATTAATTTTAAATAGTCTTATCTTAGTTGTAGAACTTATATAAATGAGGTTATTGCGTTTAACTCAAGGATACAAAGTTAGACTGAAAACTCACAAAAGTGACACATATTCACTTAGATCATGCATACAAATTCACACACATTGAAAGTTGTTATACAAATGTGAAACATGATCATACATACATTAGAAGTCTCTTAGAATCTTATAGAAGTGATTAGAAATCATCTAGAAGTGATTTGGATCGAAATCGCATATTACTTTAGTCACTGTTCTATATTTACCCGAGTAAAATAGGGCATTTACTCGAGAAAATTATTTACCCGGGGAAATGATTTGATTCACCATAGCAAATATCGAAGAACAATTTAGCCGGGGAAGACATCGACATTTACCCGAATAAATTCGTTAAAGTGACATGATTTTGAAATTTTAGATGTCCAACGGCTATAAATACTTATTAACTTATTGGGCACCTATAAATACATATCATTAGGTTTTTGAACACAAGAACACTGTTAAGGGAATCGAACCCTTGAATGTGGTTTCAGTAACAGAACCAAGAAACAGAGAGAAAATAAGGAAAAGAAACGAAACAGATTTGTATTAGTTTCTGAATGAATGGTATCAATTACAATAGCTGTCCTTTTATTACAAAGACAACAAACTATGAATGTCCTAACCACTGCCACGTCACATTTACAATAGCTATATCAGTAACTACAATATTAGTCTATTAACCTTCTATTCTTATTCTAATACATTTACTATAAGTAACCCCAAGGCTTGATATCATGTACAATTAATAGCTACTTACACGTAACATTACCCACCCCTACAAAATGGACCTTGTCCTCAAGGTCCAAATGAGGTAAAAAAAAAATTCACTCATCCATACCAGCAAGATATGAAATGGTAGTAAAACCTTGTAACTAATAGCGACCAAAACAGAAGCACATAAACCGAGCTAAACCATAATCTCTAGATTGTGTTAGCACTCTTCAGCACTTCTTCACCATAAAATTCTTGTGCAATGTGGCATCCAAGAATAGTGCCAATGAACCAGCAACAAATGCTTTCATCGAGAATGGGATATTGATCATGTCTTGAACCATCTAGGGTGGGTGTGTACAAGACCATATCCCTTAAAGGCTGTGTACGCATTGAAGTGTTGTGGTATAGAGAAGCCCATGCAACTATTGGCCCTGGGATTGAAGCAAAGACAACTCCAAATTTTCCAAGTATGGAGAAAAAGATCATGAATCCAGATGATATTTGAACAACCCTTCGGCTACCAACTCGTGTCAAAGCTAAGAGTCCAGCGTTCTCCACAGACACTGATGATCCATTCCCTGTCCCAAAGATTCCAGATAACAATCCTAACCCCTGCCACCCAAAACCACGGCTAAGAACTGAAGGTCGCAATGGAGACGCACTTGCATACCTTGAAACAGCAATAAAAACACCAGTAGACTTTGATTCAATTGTAAGAAGTGCTGTCTCGAGTGAAAGATCAAATTGTTTCTTTAAGTAACATCGCTTTGTCCTCACCCACTTGGAACCACACTTAGCTACACCATAAGCATCAGTGTGATTTTCCTTCTTCATTGCAGAGAGCCCTATAGCCGTCAGAATGCCCAATTCCAGAAAAACAATAATGAGTTTGCACAATTCCTTAGATGCTCGCCTGAGATCACTACTGTAGTGAGTAGTCTCATCAAGAACATGGTAGCCTCTATCCAAACAAATCCTCATACGAGGTCTACTAGAGAATTTAACCTCCTCTGCACCTTCACATTCCCTAGGCTTGTGAAGGTAATACCATACACTACTAGGTGGATTAGCATCTATTCTTTTGTCAACATTCTTGAAAGGAATCACCAATGGAGAAAGCACTGATGCCATCTCTTTTTCCACTTGGATAAAGACATGCAACTGATTGAGAGATTTTATATCTTCTAGTAGAGGTAGTTGGTATACAGAAACACTAAGATGCCCTATTCGACTAGGAAGTAATGAAAAAAAGAAAGAAAGAAAAACTAGAAATCCTCCTGGGTCCCAAGTAAAATGGAAGGCAAGATAAAGAAGACAAAATGGAACAGAATCTTGAAAAGAAAATTCTGAAAATGGGTCTTGAAGAATTTCATCAAACAATTGTGTTGCATACCCATTCATGGCGATATTCGATTGCACAGGAACGTTGAAGATCCAACTGGATTTGGGCTTCATCATCTTCTGCAACATGTGTGCACAACCATTCTTCATCAAGTTCCAAACTTTCGAATGGGACCACTTCAATTCTTTCTTCGGCAAGTGACGCTTGTTCCCATAACTCTTGCAGCGCTGACCTCTGGGACTTGGGACGAGCATGTTGTTGTCCCTCAAACGCTTCAACTGTTGATTCAACAAGTTCTTACATGGCGTTCCTTGAACAGGAATGAGCTCTCTTGCTGTCACCTCTGGTGGTGATGGAGATCGAGGAGGCAGAACAGGGTCAGAAAAAGATGGCTTCAAAGGGCCACGATTTGGAAATTCCCTGTGTGGTAATTGACTAGGAAGAGATTGATCAGAACATTTCTTGACACCCACATCCATTACAATAACAGAGGCAGAACTCTCTTTGGAAAGAACATTAGAATTTCTTGGAACACCAAGAATAGAGGCTTGCAGCGAACTAGCGAACTTGTTCGGAATTTTTTTATCCGACAAAGAATGTGTTGCTCTTGCGCTCAAAGCATCAGTACCTAGTGATTGATCGGGCCATTTCTCCAAGATTGCGGCATGAATTTGATGCAACAAAGCATTGATTTTGGAGAACAAAATCCGATCTTCAAGGAGACCTTTCTCCATTCTCGTTTGCATCTTGAATCTCTTGCTATGTTCCACAAAGATGAAGGTCAACAAGATGAAAGCATGATCTCTTCAGAAAAAATGGAAAAGTTCATAAGGATGAAAGCACCAATATTAAGGGAATCGAACCCTTGAATGTGGTTTCAGTAACAGAACCAAGAAACAGAGAGAAAATAAGGAAAAGAAACGAAACAGATTTGTATTAGTTTCTGAGTGAATGGTATCAATTACAATAGTTGTCATTTTATTACAAAGACAACAAACTATGAATGTCCTAACCACTGCCACGTCACATTTACAATAGCTATATCAGTAACTACAATATTAGTCTATTAACCTTCTATTCTTATTCTAATACATTTACTGTAAGTAACTCCAAGGCTTGATATCATGTACAATTAATAGCTACTTACACGTAACAAACACACACTAAAAAACTCAGAATCACAAAAATCACGAAATTGCTCTCATTTGGCCTACTTTTGCATACCTTAGAGGAGAATATGAATAACTCTCTCATCTCTCAATCTTTTTTTGTTCTTTCTATTTCTATTGAACGTAGAGAGATAGCTCTACATTTGTTTGGCAAGAGTGAATTGTTGTAATTGAATCTTGAATGTTTGGAGAGACCTTATAGGTGATAGGTTGAGTGTGATCAAAAGTTTGATCATAAAATTGTAAAAACTCTACGCAAATCGAGCTAGAAGATAATGGAAACGATCGATATCAGTCTGGACGTAGCTCTCACATAGTTTAAGGAGTGAACCAAGATAAATTCTGGTGTGATTCTTCCTTACCCTTATCTATTTGATTTCTATCAATTGATTCATTTTTTTATTCATGTAATATGATAAATTAAATCTGTACGAGGGTTTGATAACATAAGAATTTTGTTTTAATTCGTTCTTTAATGATTTCTTAGAAAGGATGGGCAAAAACATTGAATTTTGTCTATTTTACAACTAATTTGACACCGCTGCATATAATCTTTGAATTGCTTATGAATTTATGTTATTTGGAATGTTTTGTTTCTATTTTATATTGGTAAAACATCTTACAATATGTTTGAATTTGTTTTTGGTTGAGTTGCATATTAAAAGTTGTATTTTGAGTTATTTCTTCAAAAGGAAGTAACACACAATTCACCCTCTCTTGTGTGATTGTTTGTGTTTATTTAGCCATCTTTACTTTACAGAAGAGAATTCAGTTTATGGAATTGGATTATTAGCCGAAGATCATCTTGTAATCTTGAAATGAAAAAGCTATCTAACACTTCATCCAAAAACTCAGTGGCTTGACTAATGAATGATTGATCATATTGGTGGATATAGTTATTAGTTTGAGATAATTTGGATAGAATGCCGCTCAAATCCATATACCCTACTGCCCTAAAACATTGGCGCACTGTTATCTTTAATTCGTTCCAAGTACGAATAACACCCCCTTGTAAATCCATTGAAACTAAGGGGTTGCTGGTCCTTCCATTTTCAAACTAACGAGTTGCACCTTATATTGAAGAACATTTATGTCTTGAAAATCCATGATTAGGATCTAGTACATTGAAAGATGGCAATTCTAAAAACAAGAACTTCAGCAAAGAACGGGGATCGTTCTCATCTACTCGAGTATTTTGAGGAAATGAGGGTTCTGGGTTCGTGGTTGAATATGAATTTCTCAAAATCAGAGTAGTCAACGACATTATTGTTCCTGATTTCTCAAAATAATGTTAATCACATTCATGTGTACGTGTTCATCTTTAAATGCAGGGAGATTATATTTCACAACAATGGGACGATGCAAGTCATCCTATGTGTTTAAGGAACCTAATGGAGTTGTTGATCATTGGTCGTTTGCACCCACACAAAATCGTAAGCATGTGTTTTTAGTAATTGATTTGGGAGAGAATAATTAAATCAGAGGCACAAAATAAGGTTTGAGATTTTTTTGTAGCTATAAGCATGGTTGTTGAATCGCAATACGTATCGTGAATCGTTCGGCTGCTTTTTTGTATCGTGAATCGTATCGTAAGATTCAGAAACAAATTAAAAATAACTTAAAAATATATAATATCATATAAATCCAAATTAAAAAATATATAAATACCAAAATCCATAAGTAACCAAATCTAAAACCAGTTATTTCTCATATTCATTAAATTTCAAGACTAATATTATACTATTATCACTATCAGGATCTAATATTGGCATATCTAGTCCTTCATCCTCTCCATTAGTAGAGTCATCTGACTCATCTCCCATATCTTGTTCAATAATTTGAGATCCTTTTCTGTTATCATTCTTATTGACATCCTCTTGTATTAAGATGCCTTTGCCTTTATCATTCCTATCATCTTGAAGATTTCGAGGACCTAAAAAAATAATATACATAATGTAAATAAATATATTAGATAAGGTGTTTGATTAAAAGAAATATTATATATGCAAATATACATCTCTTTCTCTTTTTACTTTGGTCTCCTTCATCAACGTTGAAGCACTCATGAGCATCCATCCAAGATTCCTCATCCATTATTCAAGGCTCCTCTAGCTCAGTAATCCATTCCTCGTCAGAATCTAAATCTGATAAGCAAATAGGATCATATGTGTCTCCTTTTTCCTCCCTTTGTTTTTGCCTAATTTCAAGTTTAAGGTTGTATTTAACAAACACAAGAGCGTTCAACCTTTGTTGCTCTAAACGGTTTCTTCTCTTAGAGTGAATTTGATCAAACACACTCCAATTTCTCTCGCACCCTGTAGCACTGCAAGTGAGACTTAGGATATGAATAGCTATTGTTTGCAGCTCTTTGCAATCGTCTCCAAAACTATTCCACCATAAAGCTAGCAAAAAAAAAAATATAATTGATAAATAAATATTTGGTTAATGACTTAATTTTTAATTTTAAAAATATCAAAACATAATTTAATCAATACACAAAATTCGATGATTACCAGGTTGCTTCCTAGCTCTAGTTGCAATTGCTAAACTATTTCCGAAGAGTCCTTCAGCCCTGTCATATTTCTCAATTTGGGAATCAATTGTGATCCTTTTTTCAATATCAGGACACATCTTCTCCAATGTCTTCCACAAGCCACTTTTAACCTCACGATCTGGGTTGAACTTTATGTCATAGTGGAACCTATATAATTATTATAAATTTAGAATAAGGCCTAATAATAAATCAAATGTAAAATATAAAGAACTTTATATAAATAAATAAATAAATATAAAGAACCTATACTTACTTTGGATTAAGAAAATAGGCGGCTGCATGAAGAGGCCTATGAAGTTGTAAATCCCAACGCTTGTCAATGATTTCCCATACATCCTTATATCTCTTTTCCTTATGATTAAAACTCTTTGCTCTTTCTTCCTTTGCTCTATCCATAGCCTCATAAATGTATCCCATTGCAGGTTTTGAATCACCATCCACAAGTCTAAGAACTTTCACAAGAGGAGACACAATTTTCAAGCAATAATGTATTGATTTCCAAAACCTTTTATCAGCCAAAACCTTGTTATTGCAGGCCTAGCTAACTCTCTACCTTTGGAAAAGGTTCTAAACAGATTCAACACCCATGTGTGCCTATAAATGAAAGTTATAATTTTTTTTGCTTTCCAAATGGTATTATAGAACACTGTAATGCCACCAATATCTTCCAAAATCAAATCAAGACAGTGGGTTGCACAGGGTGACCAAAAGAGTTGCTTTCTTTTATCCATCAACTTTTGTCCAGCAGATACAAGGGCTGAAGCACTATCTGTCACTACTTGAACGACATTCTCTTCTCCAATTTCTATCACCATCTCATCAAGTAATTCAAACATTTTTCAGCATCTTTAATAAAGCTGCTTGTATCAACAGATTTTATAAAAACGGTCCCTCTAGGACTATTAACAAGAAAATTAGTAAGAGATCTACCCTTTCCATCAGTCCATCCATCTGACATCAATGTACAACCAGTTTTCTTCCATTCCAACTTATATTTATCCAAACTAGTATGGACAAGATTAACTTCTTTTTTCAAAAATGACACCCTCACTTCATGATAAGTTGGTAGTTTTAAGCCTCTACCATATTCACTAATAGACTTCACCATATTAATAAATAATGGACTCTTAACTAAATTAAATGACAATGCATTGCCATATATGCATCTACAAATATCTCTAACCACCAAATCTCTATCCTTCACCATTGAATTTATAGTTTGTTGTTTCATAGCAGATGAGCCACTTCCACTTTTTCCTTTTATCATAAAACTATCCATGCTCCCTTTTTTGGTGAATCTTTATCATCGAAGCACTCTAGTTCATCATCATCTCTTGCATCCTCTAATATTTTTTTAAATAGATCCCTTATCTCTTCCGGCACTTGTTGGCATGGAGCAACTTCTTTGTGTGTTCCAGCTAGATGGTGCTTCATTCTAAATGTTCCTCCCCACATTGTTTTGGGACAATAGTTACATTTAACATTCAACCTATTCGCAAGGGATTTACAATGATCCCAAGTTATATCCTTCTGTTTTTGAGATTTCTTCTTTGGAGCCATTTTTATTATTTCTATTACTGTAAAAGAGAAAAAAAAAATAAAGGCAAAAAATATTAGGTAGGTCCGTAGGTGTCTTCAGCTAATGCACTAATACTCAATTGAATTTATTCACTTTTTCATTAAATACCGAAATAACACTTTCATAGGCAGCAGTATTAAGTGAACTCAGTGGCAAAAAAAATGTTTATTATGAATTGTTATTGCAGCACTAAGCAATAACACTGTCATTTCAGCAATAGGCAATAGCACTTTCAATTTCAAGTTTGCAACATGATAGTGACACATACACAAAAAAGCTGATTTGAAATGTGTACGTGTCTTATAAATAGAAACAATAATCTATTTATACGACACATCCTCTCATGCATTTTAAATTAAGAACAACTTCAGAAGCTTTTTCATAATATTATAATAATATAATGTATTCCTCTAAAAAATAGTACTCGTAGCCTTTTGAGAGTCTTCTTCTACACCTTCTCTGAATCTACTCCTCTACAAGTCTTCTTCTACACAGAGTCAGCAAGGCGAGCAAGTCTTCTTCTACACAGAGTCTGCAAGGTGTTTTCTCCTCTGCAAATCTCTCCTCTGAAATTTCTGTTTCGTTGCTTCTTATTTCCTTTAGTTTTTTAAATGGGATTTTGAATCCCTGATTTTTCTGAAGGAACCTTTCATATAACAACATGTCATTCCAACTTCCAAGCGACTGTTGAGCGCTGTTTTTTAAAGCGACTGTTGAGTTTTTTTTATTAATTTTTTATTTTATTTTTAATTGCAAACAACTTCCAAGCGACTGTTGAGCGCTGTTTTTTAAAGCTGACTGTTGAGTTTTTTTATTAATTTTTTTTTATATTTTGAATCGCAAAAAAATCTCGATTCACGATTCGGTTGCGAATCGTTCGATTCTACGATTCCAAATCACGATTCATGCCAAAAATGATTTGCTATTGCGATCCGTATCGATTTGACACTGTATCGTATCGTATCGCACGATACGTATCACGTATCGTGCGATACTAACAACCATGGCTATAAGGTCATGATACACAAACACTTGAGCACATTGCACCATTGATTCAAGGATCTCCTTTGGTGGTAAAAGACCTGAGTTTAACTTTCCACTCCCCATATTCCTAGCTGAAAAATTCAACTATTATGTACTTATTATAGCAAGATGGAAAAAAAAGGTCATGTACCATTGATAATGGTTCAAACATCAAATAAAGGATTCAAGTTCAAAATAAAGGATTTGTTAGAAAGATCCTAACTCTTTCGCTAGATCATGTACCCTCATCGTCAACAAGAAGAAGGTTACTGATGAAAACACCAATGATAGAGCCTTATGGCTCTGAGAAATTGAGTTTGTCATTCAATATATGTGAAAAGTCACAACAACCCTCTTTTATACACTTTGCAAAAGCTTCCACATCACCTAACTAACCTAACAAACTAGTATACTTTCTATCATACCATTCGTGTACTTTTCACACCATTCCCACAATTGCACTTTACGATACCAATTTACATCACTACCAAACTTACTACTAACTACTGAACATAGTCTACTACCCAGCTTGAACGAAAGAGGTAGCAAAGTGGGTCGGCCCGCCCGGGGTAGGTTTCTATAGGAACTCATTTTTGCCTCCATATATGGATTACATTTGTCATAAATAAAAAAAAATTCGTTATTTTTTCTATGGGAGTACTAAGATAAATAAATTTAGATATCACAAAAGCTTAGTGACAAATAAAATACTACTTAACAAAAAAAAAATGACCCAGCGGCCAACCCGCCCCTCGATGACGTGAATCGGCAAGTGTACCGAATCGCGCAAGTAATACAGTGATAAATCAAAGTTCGTATCCACAGAGAGTGTGTTTAAATCAATTAAAACTCTTCCTTTTAAGATTAAATATTTCAAAAGGTTTTTGACACGAATGTCAGGATTGTGTGGGAATTTGATTTGTAAATTTAAAAGACTTGTTTTTGGTTCTTTTTGAAAAAGAAATGAAATAAGGGTTTAAATATATGAGAAAAGCGCTGTAGTAGGGAACACTCACCAATGATCCCCACCTTTTACTCTGGATTAAGTTAAGTATTAATATATAAATCGTGAACTTAGATAATTATCAGATAAAGGTATCAATAGTTAATTCTCAATCCCTTGAGGAATTAACCCTTTAATCTCATATAGAACCCTAATTCCTTGAGGTGCCCTATATGAGATCAAGCATAAAGATCGATAATTGAAACATCTACAATATGAATCATGTCTATGTCTAGATCATGTTCATACCGTCGTTCTATCCCCTTTCCGGATTAAAGACCTCAGATCCCTCTTGTTGGCCCTAATCCTCAGATTTATTATTACTTACTAGATTGATCGGATCTAATAATAACAATAACAATACGATCAGAATAGAACGAAATTCAAAAGATAAATATATTCATAAAAACTCAATCCATTGTATCAGGGGTTCACAAGGGTTCGTGACCCTAACTACAGCAAAGAGGTTCTAGCCAACCATTATCATGGCTAGAATCCAAAATTCAATTGAAAAACAAAAACTAAAAGAACTACAGAAAGGTAGAAGAAGAGATCTCTCTCAGAGCTTCCGCCTCCGAATGACCTCAGTTGTTCAGAATATCAGATGTGTCTTCTAGGGTTGCCTTATGCCCTTTTTATAACCTGAAAATCCTCCTTTTCTCGCAACTGACAGCTGTCTCTCTCAATCCCACGCTTGGAGCGCAGGATCCACGCTCCAAGCGTGGAGCTTCTGCCATTTTTGTTTTCTCCACGCTCCAAGCGTGGAGTTCCACGCTTGAAGCGTGGACTCACTGTTCTGAAGTCTTCCCACGCTTCAAGCGTGGGTTCCTACGCTTGGAGCGTGGGGCTTCTGTCTGATTCTTCTTCTTACTCCTTTATTTGTTATTTTCCTCCTGTAAACATGAAGAATTTGAGTGAGAGAGTGTCTGACAATTTTATTCAATAATTTCACCACATATACACTTTTATACACAGTTTTAGATCTGATTTCCTGCTGTTTTTGATCTATAAAAGTATATATGCTGGGAGCATATCAAACAATTCCCAGATTTAAACATTGCTGTCCTCAGCAATAAACTGATTCAAACTTAGAACTTTGTACAGCAGTGTTTCAACACAATATCAACCAAACACTTGAAGAAATCATTATGTCATGCCTGACTGAATTCTGCAAGAATTCTGATGATGCCATCAATTCTCTGAAAATTCATGAATGTAATCTGAACATCCCTCACCAAGACAAACTATATCACTCTCACTCTTGTGTTTTTAGGGTATCAGACATACATAACCATCACAGCTGAAACACTGCCATAGGCTTGATCATATTCTCAAGATCCTTAAAATTGAAGGATTCAAACACATGCACTTAACTGATCAAAGGACTTTCAATGGTTTTAATTTGGCCTGGCTAAGGTAGGAATTTGTATGGAGAGTGGCTTCAAATGCTATGAGATTGACACTGAGAACTTATCAATTTTGCTCCACTAACTTGCCCACAGAATTTCGGGAAGTCAATTCCTATGTTTGACCAATTTATTCACAATGCTTCACCCGCATGTTTTTCTTTTTCCCTTTTCTTTTTTTTTTTTTTTTTTTTTTTTTTTTTTTTTTTTTTTTTTTTTTCTTTCTTTCTTTTCCCTTTCCAATTTGCTTAGTGTAGTGGAGCTTACCTTAGATATTTTCTCTCTTTTTGAGAAAAAATCAGTAGTTCAATCTCACTTAGGGTAAGTTCATCATGGATAGGTTAAGCAACATTTTGGGTAATTACCAATGAATAGGTTCAAACCTCAAAGGGATAACAATGGAAGATTAATTATACAGGTGAGCTTTATGGCCAGAGCTATCAAGAACAAATTGCCTTATCATATCAGTTAAAATGCATGCCTTGTAGAGAAACAAACCAAGTTCTAGAGTGTCAGTACAGTGAGGCCTCTCAGAAAAATTTTACTGTCTAGGCTCAAACCTCAAGGCTATGATTTCAGACTAGATTTCACAGAGATATCAGGCATATCATCAATTCTAGCACATAATTTCAGACAGACGAACAATTCTAATCTCTACTCATGCCAAGTGACATCATGCCAAAACTTTCAAAGCTTAATGTACTTCCTAAGATGAATTCAATCATTTGTTTAAGGAAGCAACATCTAAATCTGAGATTATCAATAGGCATATTCCAAACAACATACATACAGGCATATTCCAAAAAATTTTGCTGAATTTTTAAAATTACTTAAACTAAGACAGATATTTAAAACTGAAAATGTAAGTTGGTTCGAATATCTCCCCTGAAATGAAGTGTGGTTCCACAATTGCAGCTAAAGTGCAAGAACAGGTGGGCAAGGTCATCCACCATTCCCAGATTTTAGAAATTGCTGTCCCCAGCAATAACTAAGTTCAATCGATTAAGAACCGCTGCGCAATTAAAGCACACATCATTAACAATATTATATCAGCAAAACAATGAGAAAAACCCTGAGATGTTCATATCCAAACAGTACTTGACCCTAACAAAATCCTATTGGTCATTTAAAACAAAACACGAAAATTAACAATGTCCGAAAAAAATAAAAGTAACAACAGCCAATGATCACTCCTCCATGGTATACTGCTGGAAAGAGCTAGGAGGATCTGCTGGATCTATCCCCATCTTCAAGCACATGGCCTTCATCATAGCATGCATCTCGAGTATGATCGGAGAATCCTCATAAAGTGGCTGGCGAGCAGATGATGATGCTGCTGATGTCTGGGCTGCTGGAGGTGCCTGAGGTACTGGCGGATCCTGTGGCTCTGGAGGGGGTATAGGATTGCCCTGGCTATTGAGAAGCCATGCTGCATGTTTTTCGGATTCCTTGTAATAACCTTCCAAGGCAATCTTTGTCATAGGCTTTTCAGCCTTTACATCCAATGGCTCATTAGCGGGAATTTCAACCCCAGCTTTAATACACAGATTGGAGATTAAAGAACTGTGAGCCAATAGATTATTTTCCTTGCTCTGGGTAATCATGTGGACAATCCTGTCAGATAAAATAGCAGCAATATTCAGATTTTTGTCCCCCATCAGCACATAATATAGCACAGCCCTCTCGACATTAACATCACTTTTGTTCGTAGAAGGGATAACGGTTGCATTCACAAAAGTGTGCCAGCTGATAGCCTCACCAGTAAGGCTGAGCCTAGTAAATTTTTCGGGTACATTAGTAAGACCCGGCCTAAACTTCCATTCAGAGAATGGACTGGTGATCTTTTCCCGAACTTCATCAGCTATGAGGGGCATTTCTTCCCGATAATATCCTTCTGCCGGCTGCATCAGATTGAATAGTCGGGCAAACTCACACTCAACCGTAGGGTCATATGAAGTTTGTAGTAATTCTTCAATTGTCGCAGCATCAAATGGCACCTCCTTCCCTCTCACCCAACTCCTTCGGGTGGCATTGACCATGTTCTTATCAGCATTGGCCAGAAATTCTCTGAGAATGCGCCCAGAACTATCTTGTGGAAAGGTGACCAATGTCCTCCAGTGTCTCCTTTGAACCACCGAATAAATGTTATCAAAAAGTAGGAGACTCCCCAAATCGAATCCCCTTTCTTTGATTACATTTTTATTCAGCAGTTTAGTTTCATAAACTTCCTGCTTTTCAGCGGATAAAAATCGTCTGGGGTCAAAATTTGTGCGGGGTCTTTTCGCAGTAGATGACCCTTCTGTGCTCTTTTTCATTCTTTTCTCCTGAAACTCAGAAAAGTTCCCAATACATGTGCATAACAAATATTATCAGCAGACAGATTCAGTTCATGCCATCATTCAGCTCAATTCCCAGATTTAATTTCAACCATCTACTCAAATAAACAATCCCAACCCCATTAATCATGCCAAGCAACAGTTGTACTTTCGACCAACAAGATACTATACACCACCGCATATTTTCAGCAAAAGTTAAACATCATTTTACCAGCACTCAATCCCAATCTGAATAAACACATACCACATGCAATCAATTTCAAATATCGAAATCATACCTCTCCTACACTTGCAACCATCATCAAGTAATGAAAGAAAAGAGATAATGGATGGGTACCTTGTCTCCAGCCATTTTGATCGAAACTTATGCAGAAATTTGATCCTCACGTGGACGGTTGAGAAGAAAAACTATGGTGGAGATGGTGGCGGTGCGGTGGTGTGTGGTGGTGTACAGTGGCGGTGCGGTGATGTGAAAGAATGGGGGAAGGAAGAGATGGAAGGGAAAGAGTAGGAGTGTGGGTGTGTGTGTGTATGTGTGTGGTGTGATGGGGAAGTGGAATGGGAAAGTGTGAGTGGGAGACGAAGGAGAAGAGTGAAGAGGGAAGGGGAAATGGTGAGGGGGAAATGGGGAATAGGTGGGGTGGTGAAAGAAGAAGAAAAAAAATAAAAAGGGGGAGGGGCGCGGCGCTTGGGAATTAGGGTTGCACGTTTAAAACCCTGTCCACGCTTTAAGCGTGGGGTTCCACGCTTCAAGCGTGGACCTACTGCCCCTGACGATCCCTATTCCTCTTCTACGCTGCAAGCGTGGAGTTCCACGCTTGGAGCGTAGACATTCTGTGTCTGGCTTTTCCACTTCCATCCCCACGCTTCAAGCGTAGGGTTCTACGCTTGGAGCGTGGGACTACTGTCCCCTTTCGAGTTTCCTGCGCTGCAAGCGTGGGTTCCCACGCTTGGAGCGCAGACCTGCTGTCCCTTGGCTCTTCAAATTCCCTTTCCACGCTCCAAGCGTAGGGTTACACGCTTGGAGCGTGGGACTACTGCCTGTGTGTGGTTCCTGCGCTGCAAGCGTGGATTCCCACGCTTGAAGCGCCCAGCTTCTGTTCCAACATCTTTTCTACGCTCCAAGCGTAGGGTTCCACGCTTGGAGCGTAGACCCTCTGTCCCAGGTTTCCTTTCTACGCTTGAAGCGCAGAGTTCTACGCTTCAAGCGTAAACTCTCTGGAGCATTTTCACTTCCTTCCTTTATTCAATTTTTTTAATTTTTTTCTGGTTATCTAAAAAAAATGAAAACAAGAAACAAATAAAAGGATAAAAATGTTGGGTTGCCTCCCAACTAGCGCGTGTTTAACGTCCCGAGCCTGACGGTTACCTCATTTAAGTTGCAATTGAATGAAGGCGCAAAGCCACAACTTGTTTCATTACGGGTCCTCCATGGAAGAACTTCAATCTAGAGCCATTGACCTTGAAGGGTCTGTCGTCCTCCATGGAAGATATCTCAACAGTACCATATGGAAAGACCTTTTTAATCACAAAAGGTCCTGTCCACCTGGATTTCAACTTCCCTGGAAAAAGTTTCAATCGGGAATTGTATAACAATACCTGCTGACCAGGCTCAAACTCCTTGTGTTTAAGTTTGCTATCATGATACTTCTTAGCTTTTTCTTTATAAATTCTAGAGCTTTCAAAGGCTGAATTCCTAAACTCATCAAGCTCTAACAGTTGAAACTTTCGTTTCTCAAGAGCTGCTGTGGCATCAAAGTTTAGGAATTTAATAGCCCAAAAGGCTCTATGTTCAAGCTCCACTGGTAAATGACAAGCTTTCCCGTACACAAGCTGATAGGGAGACATTCCTATCGGAGTTTTGTATGCAGTTCGGTATGCCCACAGTGCATCATCCAGTCTTTTTGACCAATCCTTTAGAGAAATACTGACAGTCTTTTCCAGGATTCGCTTCAGTTCCCTATTGGAAACTTCCACTTGGCCACTTGTCTGTGGATGATAGGGTGTAGCGACCTTATGCCTGACACCATACTTTGTTAACAGATTTTCAAACTGCTTATTGCAAAAATGAGAGCCTCCATCACTTATGATTGCTCTTGGCACTCCAAATCTGGTAAAGATATTCTTTCTTAGGAAGTTTACAACCACCTTCGCATCATTAGTAGGAAGAGCTGTTGCCTCAACCCACTTAGAAACGTAATCCACAGCTACCAGAATGTACTGGTTGGAATAGGAAGATGGAAATGGTCCCATGAAATCAATCCCCCATAAATCAAATAATTCCACCTCCATAATAGTGTTTAGAGGCATTTCATCTTTCCGGGAAATGTTCCCTGTCTTTTGGCATCTTTCGCATTTTTCCACATACTCTCTGGCATCTTTGAAAAGAGTAGGCCAGTAATACCCACTTTGCAATACCTTTTGGGCAGTTCTGTTTCCACCAAAATGACCACCATAATCAGAATTGTGACAATGCCATAAAATTTCCTTGATTTCCAATTCTGATACACATCTTCTCAAGATTCCATCAGCACATTGGAAATACAGGAATGGATCATCCCATACATACCTCCTGGCATCATGTAAGAACTTTTTCACTTGTTGCTTTGTGAGATCAGGAGGTACTTTCTTGATGACCTTAAAATTAACAAAATCAGCAAACCATGGTTCCATATGTAGTGCAAAAATTGGTTCTTCAGATAATTTCACAGATATTGCAAGGACTTGTTCATCCGGAAAATAATCGTTGATCTCTAAAGCAGGATCATCTTGTAGGGTCTTCTCTCGGATTCTGGATAAGTGATCCGCAACCTTATTTTCCATTCCTGACTTGTCTTTGATCTCTAAATCAAACTCTTGAAATAACAACATCCACCTTAACAGCCGTGGTTTTGCATTTTGTTTAGAGATCAAATACTTTATTGCTGCGTGATCAGTAAAAATGATGGTCTTGGCACCAAGGAGATATGGTCTAAATTTATCAAGTGCATAGACCACAGCGAGCATCTCCTTCTCTGTTGTTGCATAGTTTACCTGTGCTTCATTCAGAACTTTGCTAGCATAGTAAATTACGTGCAACAGTTTGTTTCTTCGTTGGCCAAGAACAGCACCAATAGCAAGATCACTAGCATCGCACATCAACTCAAATGGCATACTCCAATCAGGTGAAACCAAGACAGGAGCAGTAGTGAGTTTTTCCTTTAATAAATTAAAGGCTTTAAGACACGCATCATCAAAAACGAACTCATTGTCTTTCATGAGAAGTTGACTTAGTGGCTTGGCAATTTTAGAGAAGTCTTTGATGAATCTTCTATAAAAGCCAGCATGACCAAGGAAACTTCTCACTCCATTAACATTAATTGGAGGAGGTAGTTTTTCAATGAGCATTAGTTTTGCTCTATCAACTTCTATACCTTCCTTAGAAATTTTGTGTCCAAGCACAATGCCTTCTTGGACCATGAAGTGACATTTTTCCCAGTTAAGGACCAGGTTTGTCTCCTGACATCTTTTCAGTACTTTAGATAAATTGCCTAAGCAATCATCAAAGCAAGAGCCAAATACCGAAAAGTCATCCATGAATACTTCTAAGAACTTTTCTACCATATCTGAGAAGATTGATAACATGCACCTTTGAAAAGTAGCAGGTGCATTGCACAATCCAAACGGCATTCTCCTATAGGCAAAAACGCCAAAAGGACAAGTGAATGCTGTCTTTTCTTGATCTTCTGGAGTCACTGCAATTTGATTATAACCACTGTACCCATCAAGGAAACAATAATATGAATGACCTGCTAACCTTTCCAGCATTTGATCCACAAAAGGGAGAGGAAAATGATCCTTCCTAGTTGCTTCATTAAGCCGTCTGTAGTCAACACACATTCTCCATCCAGTAATTGTCCTGGTAGAGATTAATTCATCTTTATCGTTCTTTACCACAGTGACACCTCCTTTCTTTGGCACAGTTTGTACAGGACTTACCCATGCAGTATCTGATATTGAATAAATCATTCCAGCATCAAGAAGTTTAACTACTTCTTTTCTCACCACTTCTTTCATCATGGGGTTCAATCTCCTTTGAGGCTGCCTTACAGGTTTGATATCATTCTCCATGAGAATTTTATGCGTACAGAAAGAAGGGCTTATACCCTTAAGATCAGCCATGGACCATCCTAAAGCAGTCTTATGCTTTAAAAGAATTTCTTTCAGTTTCTTCTCATCATTAGCAGATAACCTGTTATTTATGATCACTGGATATGTTTCATTGTCACCCAGGAACATATACTTTAGGGCTGGAGGTAACTCCTTAAGATCAACTTTAGGAGCACCTATTTCTTTGTCAGAAGTCTTCTGTTCAAGCAACTCATTAGCAACTTTAATGTCTTCCTCAAAAGGGATATGATCTCTTTCTTGCAATTCAACAGTAAATTCTTGCAAGGGAGTTTCATCTTCATGCATCACTTCCTCTAAGACATTAATTTCAAAACAATCACTATCATCATCTGGTCTTTTTATTGCATCAAAGACATTGACAGTGATTGTGTCTTCATTCATCCTTAGCACCAGCTTTCCCTGTTCTACATCAATCATTGCACGGGCTGTGGCCAGGAAAGGTCTACCCAATATGAGAGGCATTTCATTCTCAACCTCCATATCAAGCACAATAAAATCAGCCGGAAAGATGAACTTGTCAATTTTTACCAGAACATCTTCGACTATTCCACTTGGTTTCCTCAAGGATCTATCAGCCAGCTGAAGAGAAACCAGAGTAGGCTTCAATTCAGTGATCCCTAAGGCTTTACAAACAGATAAGGGCATCAGATTAATACTTGCCCCTAAATCACACAAAGCTTTGCCAATCTTTGTGTCTCCTATTTCAATTTCAATATTAAAGCTTCCAGGATCACGAAGTTTGGGAGGAAACTTCCTAGTGATAATAGCACTGCACTTCTCATTAAGTGCAACTGTTTGGCATTCCTGTAGCTTTTGCTTCCTGGAAAGGAGGTCTTTCATGAATTTGGCGTAGTTTGGCATATTAGCCAATGCTTCAGCGAACGGAATGTTCACATGCAATTTCTTGAAAAGATCAAGAAATCTGTCATAACTCTTGGCTTTTAATTCTGGCTTCAACCTTCCAGGATAAGGTGCCATTTTTAGCAGATACTCTTCACTGAGTTCAAATTTTTCTTTTGGAAGAGTAGCTGTTTCCTTCTCATCATCAGTTGGTTTCAATACTTCAGGAGATTCTTCTTTTTCTTTTTCAGGTTTCTCCTCTTGTTCGATCTTCTTTTCCTTCTCAATAGGTTTTGGTGGTGATGATACTGACGTGAATCGGCAAGTGTACCGAATCGCGCAAGTAATACAATGATAAGTCAAAGTTCGTATCCACAGAGAGTGTGTCTAAATCAATTAAAACTCTTCCTTTTAAGATTAAATCTTCAAAGATGTTTTTGACACGAATGTCAGGATTGTGTGGGAATTTGATTTGTAAAATAAAAAGACTTGTTTTTTGTTCTTTTTGAAAAAGAAATAAAATAAGGGTTTAAATATGTGAGAAAAGCGCTGCAGTTAGAGAACACTCACCAATGATCCCCACCTTTTACTCTGGATTAAGTTAAATATTAATATATAAATCGTGAAATTAGATAATTATCAGATAAAGGTATCAATATTTAATTCTCAATCCCTTGAGGAATTAACCCTTTAATCTAATATAGAACCCTAATTCCTTGAGGTGCCCTATATGAGATCAAGCATAAAGATCGATAATTGAAACATCTACAATATGAATCATGTCTATGTCTAGATCATGTTCATACCGTCGTTCTATCCCCTTTCTGGATTAAAGACCTCAGATCCCTCTTGTTGGCCCTAATCCTCAGATTTATTATTACTTACTAGATTGATCGGATCTAATAATAACAATAACAATACGATCAGAATAGAACGAAATTCAAAAGATAAATATATCAATAAAACTCAATCCATTGTATCAGGGGTTCACAAGGGTTCGTGACCCTAACTACAGCAAAGAGGTTCTAGCCAACCATTATCATGGCTAGAATCCAATATTCAAATGAAAACATAAACTAAAAGAACTACAGAAAGGTAGAAGAAGAGATCTCTCCAGAGCTTCCGCCTCCGAATGACCTCCGACTTGTTCAGAAAATGAGAAGTGTCTTCTTAGGGTTGCTTTGTGCCCTTTTTATAACCTGAGAATCCTCCTTTTCTCGCAACTGACAGCTGTCCATCTCAACCCTACGCTTGGAGCGCAGGATCCACGCTTCAAGCGTGGAGCTTCTGCCCTTTTTCTTCTTCTCTACGCTTCAAGCGTAGGGTTCTACGCTTGAAGCGTAGACTCACTGTCTGGAGGTCCTTTCCTACGCTTGAAGCGTTGATTTGAACGCTTGAAGCATGGATCTTCTGTTTGATTTTCTTCCGAAACGTATAACGGAAACCTTACAATTATTACATAAACGTTATAACGGAAATATTAAAGTATGAATTTATTACAGAAACGTTTAACGGAAATTTTTAATTAAAATAAAATTGAATTCAAATTTCGAATTTAAAATCTGAATTCAATAGTTGCGCGATCCTCTGATGCTGCAAGCGCCATTCCCACGCTCGTAGCGTGGGCCTTTAGTTTCACTTTGTCCTTTTCAGCTCTAATTTGTGCATTTCTCCTATGAAATCAACATAAAATCAGTATACACCTTTAGATTAAGATATTTGACAAATTAACAGTGATTTTGCCCTTTTCTTGCATCAGATTAAGTAACATTCTTCCTCTTTTTATCTTACAATTCCTTATATGCTGATCGCATATCAAATAATTCCCAGATTTAAACGTTGTTGTCCCCAGCAATGTAAAAGACTCAGTCCAGGACATATTTAATTAATCCAACATAACATTCCAGAGACACTCTCAGACACAATATGCCATGCATGCCTGACTCAACATCATAAACTCCCAATAATGTCATCAGCTTCTTAGAGATACAAGTCTACATTGGTTACCCCTCACACAGATAAGTAATATTCACTCAACACTCAGTGTTTAAGGGTATAATGAGCACTTAATCACTCAAAGCTATAACACTACCATAGGCTTGATCATATTCTAAAAAATTCTTAAAAATGAAGAATCACACACATGCATTAATTGATCAAAAGGACTTCACAGGTTGTAACTTGGTCGGGGTAATAGGGTAGGAATATATGGATAGTAGCTCAAACAACAATGAGATTGAAAACTGATATTATTTCACTTTAACACATTCAATTCAATGATTTTTGCTCCACTAACATCCCCACAGAATTTCGGGAATTAATTCCTTCCAGCCCACCTTTTACTCTTTTCCTCTTTTTTTTTTTATAAGGGCATAGATGATTTTTTTTTTTTTTTTTTTTTATCCCTTAATCACTTGACCTTTGTGGAGCTTACCTCAATTTCTTTATTTTATTTTCAACATATTCAATGATTCAATCTCAATCAAGGTAAGTCACGAAAAATGGATATAGGCTAAGCCATCAATCAGGCCACAGGTCATTTATCAAGAATTAAGTTCAGGCTCAAAGGGCTAGCAAGGGGAAAATCTCATACAGGTGAGTTATTTTGGCCAATAGCAATTAAGAACAAAATGCCTTTATCATATCAATCAATGCATGCATAATAGAGAAACAAATCAAGTTCTAGAGTATTACAACAGTGAGACCTCTCAACAAAAATTTCAGTGTTTAGGCTCAAAACCTCACAGCTATGGTATCAATGCAGACTCAAGAAAATTGACCTCAGACATTATCAGAATTTCACAATATTAATTCAGACAAACGAGCAATCATGCAATCTAATTATGCCTATGCAATGTTATGTCAGAAAGTCATACAATATATTCCAAGAATTTAATCATGTACATTAACAAGATGAGCACATTTAAACCTGGGATTTGTTCAAAACACACATTTTTTTATTTTTATTTTTTTATTTCTTTATTTTTTTTTAATGGCACACCAAATAACTATAAAAAATAACTAAGAAAATGAAAAGAGTTAGGATATCTCCCCTGATAGAAGAATTGCAGTTCTAAGGCGCAAGCCCACCATTCCCAGATTTAGAGCATTGTTGTCCTCAGCAATAATTAAACCACAAGAAGGAAAACCTGCACAATGGAACAAGCAGTGGCATATAGAAGAGACTATAATGCGCACATTAAAACATCAGAGAAAAATATACTAACTAAAATACAAAACAGAAAAATAAACTAATGTACAAAATCTCCGTCAGCAAGGAGAAAAAGTCAAACCTCCATGTCATCCCACTCAGCAGCGTGGGATGACTCAGCAAATGGAGGATCTGGTGGTTTTGGCTGCCTTGGTGTTTGGAGCCACCATTCCCAGATTTGGCCCAAACCATGGAGCCATGTTAGAAACTCTTTGAAGCTTTGATTCTTCTTAGAGATAGAATCTCTATGTCTCTTGTCAAACTTTAGCTTCCGGTGTCTCTTCCAACTCTTATCAAAGAGTTTGATCACCTCCTTTCTCAGTACCTTCTTCATTGTAGGATGACTCCTCCCTTGGGGTTTCTTCTCATGTTTGTCATCATCCTCATTTAGAATTTTATTGGTATGAGCAGAGGGATCTTTGTCTTTCAATTCAGTCTTTTCTTCCTTCAGTGCTTTAGTCACTACCTTGTTACACAAGAAGATATCTTTTAAAGTTTTAGGAGACTCCTTCAACTCCACCTTTGTGGCACCATTTTCATCATCTATTTTTCTAGAAACTTCAACCGCTACACTTTGTTTTTCCTTTAAGATTTCCAGACTAAAACAATCATCTTTGTGAGAAGACTGTTTTAAAGAATCAAAGACATTAATGGTAACGGTCTCATCATTCATCCTTAGTTCAAGTTTCCCGTTTTCAACATCAATCATTGCACGGGCTGTGGCTAGGAAAGGTCTACCCAATATGAGAGGCATTTCATTTCTACCTCCATATCAAG